>JAODKE010000101.1:10308425-10322986 GCA_026779605.1 Mormyrus hasselquistii
GAGGAGGATGTTTCACCACAACGCCGAGGATTGTACCTCCTCTGTGAAAGCTGGAGGAGAATCTTTCACCACAACGCTGAGGACTGTACCTCCTCTGTGAAAGCTGGCCGAACAAAAAAGTTGGATAGCTGAGAAACACTGGGCGATAGAAGCACCCCAGGTTCTCACCCCAGGCCAGCAGGGGTCAGTACGTGGTGATCAGTGACCATTAGCTTTGTGATCATATTGTCATCATGAGAAGGTCAATGTTTGTGATCGACATGCCTCACCAAGCCTTAGTCTTCCAATGGAAATAGAAGGAATGGTAAATAAAATTCATTATAAATGAGAAACAGCATTGTATTATGTTGTATCGTACAACAGTGTTACCAAGTTGTATGACTTGACATAATAAGGGACCTACAGAGCTAACAATGCTAGCTGTGGCGCCATTATAGGTTTACCAGGCATTAATGACAAACTGACAGCCTTATGACATCCTGGTAAACACTAGCCTGCGTTCCAACCTTGCCGTGGTACTTCTGTCCCCATAACACCGCAGTGTTGTGCTTCCTAGTACCACTCAGGGCCCAATCTGATGGTTTGACATCAGCGTTTGTTTTAGATGTCACAATATGATTCGTTAGCTTTATCTCTGGTATGGTGTTATTTTGTGTGTCTTTATTTTAATGTATTTCTCATTTAGTTTAATGAATCCTATAATTAATCTTTTTATCCAAATCACCTTTGCAGTGCTTTTTTCCCACAGCAGTGTGTTTTATGTAAAGTAGAAGCCCTGGACTTTGCTGTCAAGTTTCGTTTTTGGTCATGGCTTTATCTAGTTAAATAGTGATGCCTTAATAATAATAATAATAATAATAATAATAATAATAATAATAATGTGACTTGATTTTATTTTATTTTAATTACAATAGTCAAGCATTTTGCTAAACTCTTCCATTCCTTGAACAAATAAATGATCTATTTTTAGTACCTTTTAAGAGTACAGTGTCTCTGAGGATCGCACTGCATTTCAAAGCTGTATTTTGCATGAGGTGTAAACACTAGATACAATTAACTGCTAATTAGGCTGATTAAGCCAGGGAAGTGGGTTAGAACGGCAATTTGCATCCTGTTTGTGAAAATGACACCTTCGTTTTGCTGGATCTCTATAGCTAGTTTCAGCAGTTTTTATGCTAAAACACCTTGTATTTTTGCACATCTGACATGACCCAGTACTGTGATACAGGTAGTGGGATCTTTGAAAAGAGCCCAACGTCTTGGGTTTGTTTGCCGTAGATGTTTGGCAAAATGGGGACATGCTGCATTTGGAAGCGTGGGAAGTTACTGAGCTCAAGAGGTTCATGCTGTGATGTCCAAGTGCCATCGAAACGCCAAAGGTTTGACCAAGACGCCTGCTGGGGGGCAGGTGCACCTGTTCAGAGAAAGCGGGGGAACAGAATGAAAAAGACAGATCGTGATTCTCCATAGAATATCAAGGACAAACAGAATGACAGACTGGGCATATACATTTAATCATTTTTACCCTGAAGCTGATAATACTCAAAAAAACTCACTGCCACAGTAATAGTGTTGCTGTGCCGCTCTCTCCTGTTTATTGTTTATTGCATTTATTCTCCCATTTCAAGTTTTGCTGTAGTTGTCTTTAAATTGCTCTTCATTTTGTTGTCTTTAGTTGGGTATCTGACTGCCTTCCCTCTCTTGAATTTCAGGAAGTTATCCCGCGTTCCACCAGTTCATCCTCGGCTAGACCCCTGTACCTTTCCCAATGCTGCTAATGGGTGAAAGAGAGGTACATCATTCACTGTTGTCATCCAGTAGGCTGCAGGAGCGTTAAATGGCCTGTAGGAGGTGTTTCTTCAGTCAGCCGAGATTCAGGCTGCCTAACAGTGGCAGTTACGGGGCTTGGAAAGTGAAACTGAAACACCTACTCAGTTGTGTTTGAGGTTTCACGCCTATATATATGTGACCTGGTGGCCAATTGTCACTGATTGCATATTCTATCTGTAAGAGCAGCGTGAGAGTGTGAAGGTTGTAGTGGCTGTACATAAAATATGGCAATCCACACAAGACAAGGACATGGGAGGCATATCAGAGCTCAAAAGAGGACAAATTGCTGATGTGTGCCTCACTGCTACATCTGTGACCAGAACAGCAAGCGCTTGTGGTTTATCGAGGCCCACAATGTCCAGGGTAATGTTAGCATATCACCACAAAGGACAGAGCACATCCAAAAGGATAACTGTGGACTCAAGAGGAATCTGTCTGAAAGGGATGTCCTGGTACTAACCAGCATAAAAGCTGACCAACTCATTGCAGAATTAAATGTGCACCTCGACTCCTGTTTCCACCAAAACTGTTAGTCAGGGGCTCCACAGGGTAAATATTCGTGGTTCGGCTGCTATAGCCAAACCTTAGGTGACTCGTACCTATGCCAAACGTCGCTTTCAATGGTGCCAGCTGTGCAAATCTTGTTCTCTGGTGAGTCCACATTCACTGTCTTTCTCACATCTGGGAGAGTTATGGCGTGGAGAAGCCCCAAAGAGGCTTACCACCCAGACTGTTGGATACCCAGAGTGCAGCACAGAGGTGGATCAGTGATGGCTTTGACTGCGACATCATGGCATTCCCTAGGCCCACCACTTGTTCTACATTAGTGTGTTACTGCCAAGGACTACTGAACAATTCTTGAGGAAAATGTTCACCCAGTGGTCTAAACATTGTACCCTGAAGGTGGCGCCGTGTATCAGGATGATAATGCACCCATACTGACAGCAGGACTGGTGACAGAGTGATTTGATGGACATGAAGACGAAGCTAAACATCTCCCATGGCCAGTCACCGGACCTGAGTATTATTGACCCACTTAGGGGTAATTTAAGGGATGTTTCCTCCACCAGCATCACGGTGACCTGGTCACTGTTCTGCAAGAGGAATGGCTCAAAGTCCCTCTGGCTGCCCTGCAGCATTTGTATCTGTCATTACCAAGGTGAGATGGAGCTGTATTGGCCCCGAAGGAGGCCCTACACCATGTTAATAAATTATTGTGGTCCAAAACCAGGTGTTTCAGTTTCATCGTCCAACCCCTGTGTTCCCCACCATTGCTGAATGAGCAGCAGCTCCTGCTTAGGATACCCTCATCTGTTGACTTGTCAGATAGACTGTGTACTGGGGGTGACAATGACTGAATTAGGTACGCGACTGAAATGACCATCCAGCTGAAGTCCATGTTCGAACAGGAAATGCAAAACAGATGGGATAAGAAAACAAAGATATGTATTTTATTTGTTCTTCCTAGTCAGTAGCACACTGAAATGAAGTCAGTCACTGACGTGGAGGACCTCTGGGCCCTCCCTCACCCCCGGACCGAGAAGCAATTTTTTAGAGTACACTTCCACAGATTTTATGCGTGACCGTGCAACCTCTAAATTATTTAGTGGAAGTGACTGAAAGCACTTAAAAGTTAAACGTGAGCCACGGCACTTCTGACGCGATTTGCCGCAGACCTCATCCCCTGTGGCAGGGACAGTTCTTTTACCTGTTATCCTTTGCTCTCAGGGTTTGGCCTTAGCTATGAGAAGAGACCGTACCATGTGAGAGCCATGGGCAGGTGAGCACCTGCATGCACGGGAAGACCCGGCTGGTATCTGCCCAGCTGATACTTGCAAACAGCACACTGTGATTATTGTTCTACAGCTGCTGTCTGGTGGTGCCCTCATTGAATATCAGCTTCCCCGTGCCCCTGAACTGTCATTCCATCAAGTCTCTCCAGCTGTGCAAAATTACAGGGCTTGCACAACTGGTGCCCCATATCACAGCGGTAACCATAGACCTGCACTTAGGTCAGATGGAAGGCCCAGTCTTTGTCACTGGAAAGAAACCATGGAATTACAGGGGATTGATTTCACCTTGGAATCTCCCGTAGAACAAGGTATGCGAAAAGGGGTCATACACTAGCTCGAAAGGCGGCCAGGAGGGGTATGATCACCAGACCGGTGAAAAGGGCGACATCTGACCCAGGAACCACACGCAACCAGATGGCACCATATGCCAAGACATTTCTTGGCTGGAATCCAGAGCTCTGTTTTCTGGGCTGCTTTTCCAAGGGGATGCTTTGTTGTTTTTTCCTTTCATGCTTAACCTTCTCATAAATGGGAAACAAAAAAAATCCAGAAAAAAACAGATGCAACTGCAAAAACTAGCTATAATCAGCCTAGTCAGTATACATAGCTCAAATATGTAGTGCTCTATTGCAATTGTTTATACTATATTTGATAATATTTTAAACATGTTCTCAGGCATCCATCCTATTTGTCAAAATCAAAAATTATATGCAAGCAGCAGGACCGTGAAAACAGTCAGAGGGACACAAGCAGCAGGACCATGATTGGGTAAATACAGTCAGTAGGACATAAACAACAGGACCATGATTGGGTGAATATAGTCAGAGGGACATAAACAGCAGAACCATGATTGGGTGAATATAGTCAGAGGGATATAAAGAGCAGAACCATGATTGGGTGAATATAGCCAGGGGAACACAAGCAGAAGGACCATGATTGAGTGAATACAGTCAGAGGGACATAAACAGCAGGACCATGACTGGGTGAATACAGTCAGAGGGACACAAGCAGCAGGACCATGATTGGGTGAATATAGCCAGGGGAACACAAGCAGAAGGACCATGATTGAGTGAATACAGTCAGAGGGACATAAACAGCAGGACCATGACTGGGTGAATACAGTCAGAGGGACACAAGCAGCAGGACCATGATTGGGTGAATAAAGTCAGTAGGACATAAACAACAGGACCACGATTGAGTGAATACAGTCAGAGGGACATAAACAGCAGGACCATGATTGGGTGAATACAGTCAGAGGGACACAAGCAGCAGGACCATGATTGGGTGAATAAAGTCAGTAGGACATAAACAACAGGACCACAATTGGGTGAATACAGTCAGAGGGGCAAAATGTCATATCAGTGAATATCACTGGTACAACTGGACCATCAGTGGTCGACTGAGACTTAATACTCAAGCACAGATTTTACTTGAGAGTGAAGCTGCAGAGGTTGGTCCTCTACATGCTATTGATACCTGCCTTTCAGGAGGACTTAATTCAGTGATTATGGATACATACAAATCAGCAACAAGAGAAATTCTAGGTTGTAACGAGAACAAAAAAAATACCCAAAAAGATGAATTTACTAATTTCAAACAATAGATCAGAATTAGTTTGGCAAGTTTCTGGACAAAGATGTGCATGTAGGATTTGAACCATCGGCAAACTGCTGCTCAGGTGCCTGGGCATGATTTCATTTAATCAAAACATCGTAAAAACCTACAAATGATACCTATGATATATAGGTTATGTTTCCTAGATTCTTTTCAAAGTTTCTGATATAAATCCTCATTAAATCATGGGGATCTTATCTTATAATTAATTCACTGGCCAACTTAAAAACTGAAGTTAATGATCCAGAACTTGCTAACTGTATCTAGGAACCAGTCAATGTATCAGTCATATAGGTTCCTGTATCCCCATGGCACCTCTAATAGAGATGAGAGTGAGCGCACAGGATGAGGGCTCTGTGTGTCATGTACCTCACACTCTGAGGTACAGGATGAGGGCTCTGTGTGTCATGTACCTCACACTCGTGTGTTGAGGAGCCGGGCTCTTCATTTCTGTGTAGTCGCGGGGTTTTTCGAACTGCAGACAATCTCTTTTTCTCCAACATCCTCTGTGTCCCTGAGGCAGGTGGTTTAGGTGAGGGGCACGGGGCAGCCCAGATGTCAAGATGTTGGGGGGGGGGGGGAGAGAAAGAAAAAGAAACAGGGATTAGAAGTGAATTTAATGACAACTCGAGAGTGACACTGTGGCACTGACAGCGGTGAGGACATTTTTGTGCCATTCTTCTTTCTGTGCGTGGGAGGATTGGCAGCCTGTTCAAATACTGCATACTGTAGGAGGAACTGCCACAATATAGTCTCAATGTTGGCAGGACATCCTCCAGAGCAGGGGTGGGAAATCTTATCCAGAAAGGGTCGTTAGGTGTGCGGGTTTACACTGCAACTCCCTAATTAGATTACTAATTAGAGGATTGATTGGCTGAAGAGTCCTCACACCTGAGTTTGATCAGCTGACCTAAAGGTTACCCCAGAAACCTGCATCACACTGGCCACTCCTGCTGTAGAGGGCAGTCAGCCAGGTGTTTGTAGAATCTCCACTAGCGGGCAGTATTCAGGACATCCTCTAGAGGGCAATCAGCCAGATGTGTGCAGGACATCTTCTAGAGGACAGTCAGCAGGCAGATGTTTGCAGGATCGCCACTAGAGGGCACTCAGTCAGACATTTGCAGGATGTCCTCTAGAGGGCAGTTTGCAGGACATTCTCTAGATGGCAGTCAGCCAGATGTTTGTAGAATCTCCACTAGGGGGCAGTCAGCCAGATGTATTCAGGACAACCTCTAGAGGGCAAACAGCCAGATGTGTTCAGGATGTCTTCTAGAGGACAGTCAGCAGGCAGACGTTTGCAGGATCTCCACTAGGGGGCAGTCAGCCAGACGTTAGCAGAATCTCCACTAGGGGGCAGTCAGCCAGATGTATTCAGGACAACCTCTAGAGGGCAAACAGCCAGATGTGTCCAGGATGTCTTCTAGAGGACAGTCAGCAGGCAGACGTTTGCAGGATCTCCACTAGAGGGCAGTCAGTCAGACATTTGCAAGACATCCTCTAGAAGGAATTCAGCCAGATGTTTGCAAGACATCGTCTAGAAGGCAGTCAGCAAGCAGACGTATGCAAGACATCGCCTAGAAGGCAGTCAGCATGCAGACGTTTGCAGGATCTCCACTAGGGGGCAGTCAGTCAAACGTGTTGCTTGACGGTCTTCAAAATGCAGTCAGCTAAATATGCAGTGAGCCCAATGTGTGCTTTTTCGAGTGTTCCTGCTCACCTGTCAGCGTTTAAAGCTTTTCCCCATTTTCACCATTTAAATCACAGCTTGCTATCATTATTATCACTATAAACACCAAACGGATCTTCTCGCCAACAGTTCCCTTCCTGTTCTTTCTGTCCTTTGTAGCCAATAAGACAGAGAGTTGGAGGTTCTACTATCCATGTGAGGCAGAGCTCTGGTTCACTGACCTGCAGCATAGTCTTGGCTCTCCCTCGCACTGCTCCCCTTGACTCACTTGATGGGCCGAACCAAAACCTTGCTGTCACCTTCCAGAGACTCTGGAAGGTGCATAAAATTCTTTGGCTTGCGTGTCATTGTTTGCTTGATATTATTACCTTGCCTGCAATTAATTTTACTACACTCACACATGCAATGTTTTACATTTGGGCCAGCAGAGGTATATAATAAAATAACCACATTTCTGAGTAACAATTCACATTTTCCTGGAGTGACTATTAACCGTGTTTTCACAAGGAGCTAAGAGAATTTTTTTAATGCTTCTTATCTCCCTTATCTCCTAACTGGACAGTTAAACAATGTTTTTCAGTGCTGTAAAAAAAGGTAACCTGGCCAAAAGCTGAACGAATGCTCAGAAATTGTACATATTTAAACTTTTTATGAAAACTTTTTCATATTTATTTTTGCATGATAGTTTTACATTATTTTTACATGCACAGAGGAATCTGTGAAACACAATGAAGGAAAGAATATACTAGAAATAGCTTAATAAAAATTAAAATAACTCATATATTTGTGTGGTACACTTGCATGACTGTTAAAGGTGATTAACAGCCTGCCATATTTGAAAGTGTGTTTAATCTCATTAAGACCCCAGGTACGTATCATCCTGGAGTAAAAAACTATTACTCCATTATTATTAAACCTATATTGTTCATAGGGAACAAAGCAAACTAAGACCTTTTCTGAAACTTGTTAGAACTAAATATACTTTTGTGGAAACCTCAGTATATTTACTAGTTTGTTTGTTTACAGAAAACAACAAGTGCTGATGATGTTTCCGCCTGACTGCGCTGAAATGAACTTGACAGCAGTTTATACTCTGAGGTAACACTGCGAATTGCTGCTGTCCCGTCTAGGGTATCACCTGCCTTATACCCTGTGCTCCACATTCATTCTATTGAACAAGTGGTTAAATGAATGGGTACATGAACTTATTGAGGGCTCACAAACTGTACTGCCTTTTATCTTTCCTTTGGCTCAGGTTTCAATGTGCTTTACTACAGGTAGTGTACAACTTTCTATACAAACAATATCTAAATACCCCCCAAGTCCTCAACAACACTCACTTCATAGATTTGGGTATGAATGGTAGGGACGTGTCCCATATACACCAATAATGTGGGAGCACCGTGCCTGTTTAGGGGGGCATGGGGGGTTGGGGCTGACTTGGCCCCTATCAGTGCCGGAACCAATCCCGCACCCTGGCTTCACATTATAGTTGTGCGTCACTCATTATATGCAGTCGTCATAAAAATAATGAGCTCTATAACGAACAATGGAAATGGCACGTAACATGACATCTGTGCAAGAGAACCAGCATTGAAATTGCTGCTTTTAAAGTTTGAGGATTTTCTAAGTGCATACTCAATAACAACAGAAAAACGCAGAGCTACAATAAGCACTGTTTATACAGCAGCCAAAGCCTTCTGGGAATGCCACTTCTCAGCATTGCTGAACAGCTGGTCGAGTCACTGCTTTCTCAACCTCCTCTTATTTGTTGTCATTTAGCATACGTGCTGCTGTGGATGTTTCCCTCCTGTTCCCTAAGCTCCTAACCTGTGCACTTACACTGAGGCCCCAAGTTACAGCATTAATATTGGACAAACAAAAAAGCAGACAACCTTCCTTTGGGTTGTATTTTCAAAACATAAGTCAACCATCTTCAGGCAAACAAGCCCTAAAACCAGGTGACAAATTAAACCGTCTCTGATGGCTTCTGCCTTGCAGGAAAACAGGGACTGACAATGGAAAATTGCTTAGAATTTAGTGATTAATCGCCATTGTTGACATACCACAGCGCACAACAACGAAACGTGTCCTCTGCATTTAACCCTTATGTGCCCGGGGAGCAGTGCCTGGGGGCGGTACCTTACTCAGGGTGCCTCAGAGGTGCCTTGCTTGTCAGGGATTTGAACCTGCAATCTTTCAATTACAAGTGTGCTTCCTGGTCCAGCAAGCCACCACCGCCCATGCAAAAGCAACATATGATATGACTTAACTTCATGTGCATATTACTCTAGTTTAACCCTTCTTCTACCAGCAGGCAGGTGTTGGGATGGGTGGAGGGGAGGAAATAAGGGCACCTGAGCGCCTGGTCTTTTTGACCAAATGATTGAAAATGTTCCCCAACACTAAATATATTGAGGGGGATAATTTACCTAGACAGACCCCCGTACCATGGAGCACCTGGTCTTTGAATAGTATCTGTACAGCACTGGCTTCCAGCAAGAATACAGAGCCTCCCTGCTCTGATAACATAACTCTGTTTGGAAATCTTCTGCAGTTTGTCTTCCTAGACGTATCTGCATATTTCTGGGAGATTAAGCTGGACACATCTATCGAGTTAAAACTCTGTCTACTGTAAATGTTCTGGTGCAACATACAGTAGCAGATTCCAAACTGATGGAGACCCTGAAATGCAACCAGTGCCATTAGCACCTGGATAACCACAGCAGACAGATTTAATTGTTCGCCTCTCACCTAATTTGTTTTTATTTAAATGAATAAAGCATGCTTTCCACAGTTAACAAGTGTGCCGTTTTGTTAAATATCGATGCTGAGAGATATTCTCTGCCTTTTAATGATTTATTTTTCTGTGTACCAACACACATTTATCTAATGATAATGCATTTTTGGTGCCAGAATTTTTCACAATGACACTTTGCAAGACCTTCAAGAACCTGGGAAAAGCCCGTTTGTCTGTTTCGGCCTTAATTCGTTGAGCCCAAACATGACGCAGGGGTCATGCCAACATGCACGTTTGCTTTCCAGCAGTCGGTCAGCGTTACGGGCCTCTTGGGACGACCAGTAGCACTTTCAGGTTCACGTTATGTTCATAACCGGATCAAGTATCAGGCACACAGCATCTCCATAGTGGAGATCAGGAAAGAAGCTATTTTTGGCAAATCAGACTTCTGCATTGTGAAGACAACATTATCTGCATGAGAAATTTATCAGACAACACTGTGAAGGCATCAAACACCATGAGAATGCTCCTCTTCTATATAACTTTTTGCCCCTGACATTGGGATAAAACCCATCAGATCACTGGTGTCCCCCCAGGAGGATTTTCATTAAGCTTTCAGATGAAGTCTCAGATAAAATGAGAAACATGGAGGCGAGTCAAGCCAAGACTGGAGATTAACACAGATGTGGACCCTCTGATGCTTTGAAGTAACAGGCTGCAATTCCCCCCCGGCTCCTCGATTCCTCAGCAGGAAATTTAATTCTGTTCCCGCAGGTCTGCCATAGGTTTTATGTTCAGGGCAAAATTGAATAACGTCTTTTTTTTTTTCTCCAGAATTCCTCAGTCCCCCTGGATCACTAAGCTGCCCATTGTATGGACGAGGAAGGGTTATGAAACAGGACCCTGCATGCAGAGGAATGAGCCCGGGCAAATTCCACAGACAGGAGATTAGCCATCCCATGATAATGTATGATTGCATTCATGAATAATTAGACATGAGCAAACTTACGGCTGTAGATAGCATGTACCTTTGTCTTAGGGAGCAGTGTTGGATGGATATGAAAATAGCACACAGAGAGGCGGAAGGCAGGCACCAGCTGGTGTTTGGTTTGTCTTTGTGTTGCTGGTGATGCACCAACTGGACATAGGTTTGGATATTTGGGTGTGTTTGAATTCGTGAAATACCTCCAATAAGTGCTGGCAGGCGCCGATAACAAAATTGTGTACATGAGTCTACAACAGAGTGTGGATTATAAGCAGAGGTGGATAGTTCATATGGCTCTATCAAATCTGGACTCCTAATCATCCCCTATATCTAAATGGTGAGTTCTCTCCTGTCCCTTCGCCACCTTAGCTACTGTGTGGTGAGCGTACTGGTGCAGAATGGCGCATCACGTCATCCAGGTGGAGGTTACAATTGGTGGTGGTCGAGGTGACTCCACACTGATTTTGTGTATCTTGAAAATCTATAAAAATGACATTTACTAGGTCCAAGGGGATGTTCCTCAAAACAGGATTTCACGGTTATCGGAGCTAGAAGTCATGATTGTTCAATAGTTTACGTAAGGAGCATTTTTATTGAACAATCATGACTTCTAGCTTAAATTAACCCAGCTAACTGAGAAATTCTGCATTGTGGAACACCCCCCAGAAAGTAAAAATCCTGACCGAGATTTTGGTTCAAACAACCAGTATAGAGTCACAGTCAACTGGTTGCTGAAACTAAATCTTGGTATCGATTTTTCTTTCTGCACTTGAACTATCCACCTCTGATTGCATGGTTCAACTCTGTGTGGAGTAAGTGGTTTTGATAGTGTTTATAAGTTTCACACAGGTGCCTAATTCTCATTCAGTGTCTTGTTCAGGGTTCTTTACTCCATGCATACGTCCTAAGAAATAAGCGGCGAGGAGCTGCGTACTCACGGGTCGACTCTGCTGAAGAACCGCCGCCGCAGTATGACGGCCAGGGTGGTGAGCACCATGACTGTGGTGCACATGGTATAAACCGGGTGCCGCGGGGTTCAACACACATGAGCCATGGGGTCCTGACGAGCGGAGAGCTACATGAGCCCGTCGTCCGCGAATACGGACGCCTGCCACCACCCACGGACGGATTAGCTAGGGGATTAAACCAGATCAGAGGCGCCGCTATTGAGGGCAGCGGCAGAGCGGTGAATGTCACCGCACAGGGCTCCTTCCTGTTACCCCACCCTGAAGGTGAGAAATACAAGCTACCCCACCTTCCCCAAACACAGTCCTAAAATGGCTGCACACTCCTCCCCACCTGTTTTCATTCAGGTGGAAATGATTGCTGCTTCAAAAAGATCCAGCTGTCCCTCATAGTCTCCCCATTTTCCCTCTGCTGTTGGTCAGGGGTCTGCATCCCCCCACTGAGGACCCATAAGAAGGGCGCTGGGGTTGCGTAATGAGGTCTGGGTGCACAGTGAGAACAGATCAGCGGAACCCCAGGAATACATTTGAAAGAGCTCACTTTATTACTCAGTGCCTGCCGTTAAATGTACTTACTGGTTTTAATTTTCCAGATGAAAAAAATCAGTGACCCGCTGAATCAATTTGTATCTCACATTCCTGAGAGCAACAGTGGTACCCTCCCCCATGAAAAAATGGAAATACGGAAGCATTATCTGAAGTAGCCAGAATGAGCAGACATGCTTTTTGAGGCAGGGGGAGCCTCAAGCTGGTCGGGAGGAGGCGTGAGGGAATAACGCTTGGCTCTGTTGGTTCCTCTCATCGGAAGGAGGTGAATATGAATTTATTCTTTAGACAATGTTAGGCATCACACTGCGGCCATTCCTTCACTGCCCTGCCCCGAATTCCCTGCATCACTGGCCTCAGCCCCCGCCAACTAATTAAGAGGCTGGAGGACATTTCTTCTGAGGTTTCCTGATGAGTGATCTGCGAAGTTTAAGTACGAACTTCATGCCAGACGTATTTTTCTGCGTAAGAGGATTTGAATGTTGTCTCATTATTTTTCGACTAATTTGTTCGACTGCTTAAAAACTCATCGAGCTAATTTGCATATTTATTTGCAAAATCCACTTATTTGCGCATTCATTTACGCATTTGAAAACTGAGGTTAATGGGCTAATATCCATATAGAAGAGTAAGTAAGAAATAGGACTGAAAATATGAAAAACACAACATGACAGCGGCCAATGACTCCTGAGCTATACTATTCCATCACTGTAGTTATTTTTAACCTAATAAAACAAGGAATCCTGAGACTGTCACGGCATTGTCATAGTACAGGATGACTAGCACGAGGTGATTACCCAGCTCCCGGTTGACTGCGCCCGTGTCCTGAGTGTATAAGCAGGTCCCCTGTTAATCTGTAAATCTGCAGAATCGCTGACTCAGAGGCGGCGGGTACACACGCATAGTCCCATGACCACGGATTCAGTGTGACCGAGAGGAACAATAAGGAAGAGAGAGACCACGAAATGCGTGCCATTCCACGAGGCCTGATAGGTCACCCGGGTGTGGTCTATGTGCCGAGCTGGCCGGGGTGTCTGTCTCCTAGCCGTGACTCGCTGACAGCTTCATGTCTCGCCTCGTGTCTCACCCTGGGGACCCGAAAATGGCTTTTCCTGCTGCGACGCTGTAATGATAAGCTGGCAGACGGGAGACGTGCCGCCATCTTGTCAGCCGGCGAGACGAGGTGCAAAATGTGGGTGCAGGGCTCTCGGCAGAGCGGGGGCTGCAACCAGCTGTGGCTTAGAGCTCTGCAAAGGCAGGAACGCAGTTAGGCAGCTTCCCGCCAAGGGGGGGGGAATTGTTAGGGGGCGGTTCGAATAAGCTGACTACTATAACAGCGCCACCTACAGACATCTGATGGTTGATGTCGGTAAGAGGTGCATGGCCTCTCTCACTTGGTCTGGTTTTAAAACACTCGGCCAATAATCACGGGAGAATTACATGTAGCAAAACAGAAGATAAATATCATTTAAACCCACATGTAAATTTGCTTAATTCCAGAGAGCTACTCTAAAATAGGGGCGCCATGGTGACAGTGGTTAGCACTGTTGCCTCACACCTCTGGGACCAGGGTTCGAGTTTCCTCCGTGGCTTTATGTGCGTGGAGTTTGCATGCTCTCCCCGTGTCATTTCCTCTGGGTACTCCGGTTTCCCCTCACAGACCAGAAACATGCTGAGGTTGACTGGAGTCACCCGATTGCCCGTAGGTGTCTATGTGTGAGTGAATGGTGAGTGAGTGTGCCCTGCAATGGGTTGGTGTCCCATCCTGGGCTGTTTCCTGTCTTGTACCCATAGGCTCCAGGATATAGACTGTGGACCCTGCACAACCCTGAATAGGGCAAGCAGATACAAATAATGGATGGGTACTCTGAAATATAATTAATATAAATATTGTTGAAATATGTCTTTGATCCATACTCATCAGAGTATGTGAAGGTACTTGTCAGAGTATGTGAAGGAAATAACAGGCCTGGACTCAGACCATCAGAGTACATGTTTATTGATAGTCATGATTATTTGTGACAGGTTTGCTAAGGTATAAGTCTGTCTTAGATCATGAAAACATGCTATAACAGCACAAAACTGACATTGTCCTTCACCAGCAATGTACAATAATTTGTATATACCATAGATTTATATATTTATATCAGAATCAGAGTATAATCTTATTATATATAGCACATATTAATAACCTGTATTTTTGTATATTTAAAAAATATATAAAGTCCATACTTTAAAATAACAATTCACAATGATGATCTGGGTAAAAACAAACACGTCTAGAGAACATTTCCTGCCGACAGATGTTGAATGATAACAGCTAACAAGTGTGTAATTTGTGTGTAACTTTTGTGGGAAGAGTTGGAGGGAAGGGTCGGGCAGAAGATTTGTCCAGAGATGG
>JAODKE010000101.1:10332576-10374769 GCA_026779605.1 Mormyrus hasselquistii
AACTTGAAGTCTGATTTCTGAATTCCTGTATCACTGAGAAAGAAACCTTTGACCTGACCAGCCAGTGTGGTCAGACCGCTTAGAGTTTTGGGTTCTGCTTACACATTCCTCATCTTATTTACTTTGGAAAAAGATAGCTGTAATATAGAGATATCTGCTGTATCCAATGACCATTGTGCCTTTCATGTTGTATGCAGGACTGATGCTTACACTCTTTAGCTTCACTTTTAAATAGAAATGTGTTTTTAAAGACAGAGAAACAGACATAAATAGTAAATAATTCGAACCTGCAAATGGAAACTAAAAAAAAACATTCGGAAGTGTTTCCTTTCGATCCTCCTTGTGCAATCAGGCCCCTGCTGTTTTAACCAGGATTTGCATATTGATTTGCAATTACTCCAGGCTGCAGATTTTATGGTCAGCGGATTCCTCCACAAAGCATTAGTAGGGGGATGAAACTGATGCAATAGCATACGGACGCTAGCAGCAGATAATGAAGCTAATGAACGTGATCGCTGGTGGTGCAAGAGGGAACAAAGGTTCATACAAAAAAACTGCAGTCTGACTCTGGAATTTCAAACTGTGAATATATTCCAATACGGAGACAGCCGATCACAGAATGAGATCTGAAAGGTGATAAGCTGCTGTCTGGAGAAAGGAAGGGAGCCCACACTGATTATGCAGAAGAGGCGTTTGAAAGGCTTGCTATTCAAATTAAAGTGTCACTGGAAACAAAAAAGCATGACAGATTTCTGCATGAAGCCAAGCACTGCACTCTTCAACACTCCACAAACGATGGCAGGGTGACCACACCCTGATGCCTATATGAAAGGCAGATGCTGCTCTGGTGACCTGGTCCAGCGTGGGCTAATAGAGGGAATTGTTTCTCCACTTGGGTTCCAACTTGGTTTCTTGCGAGCTCTCTGTGATTGGAGCATCTTTGCTTTTTCGGATAGCAATTTAAGAGATCAGTGCTGTTTGGTTCATTCATAGTTTGTGTTGCCAAAGATGCTTGAATATTTGATGCTGATATCATTCCTGAAAAAGCAGCTAGTTGTTCTATGGGGATTTATTGGGACAGATGGTTATGTTTGTAGTATTTCTTGTAATCTAATCACGTAATGAGTCCTCCGCCAATTCCTGGCTCTTAAAATAAATATGGATTTATTCATATGTTGTCCCTTTTGTCTATTTTGTTCAATGACTTCATACAAAAATTGTGATCTCATTTTGGGACTTCATGTTCAAAAGATTATTATTAACGTCTTGACAGAGTCTAATTTACAAAAAGTTAATATTTTGTGCCAGACTATCATGTCAAGTTGGAAAGCACCCAGGTGCAGAGAAAGCCTTTTGTTTTGTTGCTGAGGAGCACAACTATGGATTGATTTACCAGCAATAACTAGAGGAAAAAGCCTTGCTGGCTCCCCCTTGTGGGTTCACAGGTGTAAAAATAAATTTGTTCCTGGCATGTTCAAAGGAAAGAAGCAGCCCTCTCATGTTCCTCCTTGGGGCACACCGGAGGGGTGGGTTTGTCCTTGAGGACGCCAATGACCAGGCCGCCAATTCCATCCCCTGTCCTCCCATAGTGTTGACACTCTTTGTCGCAAACATGCATTTCATGGGACGTGCAAAAGAAGAAAAACATCCCGTTTGCAAAACAGTAATGAACGCCTTCCATGACAAACTGCAGACGCCTACCTGTGAGTGCCGTTTAAAGCTGTTCAAGTCGGTCTTGCACAATGCACATGTAAACGTGGTAAGCGCTAGCTATCTAGCTGCTGGAGATGTTTTTCTTTGCTGGTGTTTCTGATTCCTTCTTTGTGCATTCGCTTGCACACGGCAAGTGCAACATGGTGGAAGGACAGGCCGGCCGGGGCGGCTGCGTCTGGGTGCCTTGACGCTGGCTGCCTGTCGTACCACCGCGCTCTACACCTCAGTTCACCTGCTCATTAGGAGATGCAGCCTACTGCAAACGATTAGAACCCTGCTCTTCGAATCTGGACTTCCATTCCAAATCCAGGCCTTGTTTTCAGTTCTCCCATGTAGCTAGCTTAATAATTACTGATTCACACCTGGCTCAGAGGTACAGGAAGGCTGGAAAAATTGGACCTTTGAATAGCCCTTGATTAAAGGAATGGGGCAGATACCTTGTTTTCAGGGCTGGAGAAAGAGCAACGTGTGTTTGTAGCCTAAATATAGTGTTAACAACCTGAATAGGTTATTTGTTTCCTTTTTAGGGTAACTTCTCTATATAATGTGGGCTAATGATCAGTTTCAATGTGGGATAAAGATCAGATTTTAAATTCAGATTCAATTTTTTTCCTTATAGTCAGTCCATTTTCTTAATGTCGGTCCATTTTCACATCTCGGCATCAATTACTTGAGACAATCGATCTTATTTATAGTCAAAAAGTTGCACATTCACTGTTTATAACCAAGTAGTGCACTTGCGGCCCGTTACACAAGTGCTGACATGACAACAGAAGACCACGGTCCGGCTTTGCATAAACGTTTACGTTTCCAGTCCCTCTCTCTTATTTTCCGTCTTCCCAAACACCTTCCTACACTAGTTTACAAGCTGGACAAAAAAAAAAAACATTTACCGTGGATTGCCACTAACTGTTTGTGTGAAAATGACACTGCTCAATAGTTAAAAAAAGTACCCTGCACAGTGTGTTTACATATTTATTCTGTATACTGTGTGTGCAGTACTGTTTATTATGATCATTATCGTGCAGCAATACTTCAACTCTCAACCGCTGCCTATTGCAAGTGCAATAATTTATCTTATGTGCAATAATTCACGAGAAATATTATTCTTGTATGTTTTTACTGTGTGTTTCTTCATTGCTATATGCTATTTATTTTTTTCTTAAATCTTCTTTTTTAGCTTGTATAATTTTCACTGAGTCTTCAGCAGGATCCAAATGTCACCTCATTGTACTCGTACAGTGACAATAAAGATATCTTGTGCATTTACTTTGTACATTGTATCTTTTGCAGCCCAGAAGCAGTGACAGGCCTATAATGTGATGGCAGGTACAAATTTGATTGGGGGTGAGATACTTGTCATGCACTAAGAAGAGATGGTGTAGAGTATGGAGTGAACAGGACTGCTATGGACGTATGATGCATCTGCTTGGTAAGTCAATAATTGTGAAAGCGGGTGGTAAATTAGGACACAAGGCAGGGTGATATTAAAAGCCTCCATAGCCTCTCTCCTTCTGCTGCCAAGTAGTGGGTGGATTGTTTTTCTAGTTTTTCAATAATTAGCACTTTAATCATGTTTGGTTGTGGTAGCAGTATAATGTAGGTCAATAAACAAGGAAGCTGATTAGTCTATGACTCCAGGTCACTCTGGCGAATTGAAATGTCCCAACTGGAAAAACACTCAGCTGGACAAAATCCCAGTTTTGTTCTTTAATCCAGTATGAACCACATCAGGCGGTCTGCTAAGTGATTGATCTATTCATCTTAACAAATTTTGGAGAAAAATGCTTTTCTCAGCTTATGTCAGCTGAGCTAAAGGTGAATGCAGTGCTGTCTGTAGCCTTGCTACATGTGCACCTTTCAGAATTGTCCAGAAACTGGTGATAGATACCTAGAGTGAAATGCAGAAGCTGTCAGTCTGAAATTAGTTTAGAAACAACTTGAAGTCTGATTTCTGAATTTGACAGCTGGGCAAGGCCTAGGATAGATTACTGATGATAAAAGAGAAATTAACTGTTGGATTCTCAAACCCCCCAGTGCCATTTTTCTGCATATTACATTGTGTTTTAAGTGCTGTGCATGTGTGTTGAGAGCTATGCATGCGCTTACCAAACAGAAATCAATCTATACAAGTGATCAAATACCAAAAATAACCTAATATAATATGCAAACATTTGTTTGGTATTCAGTACTAAGGACTTATAATTCAGATCCTACTCAAACCTTAACGTAATGATAATGTATTTATGTATTCTCTTCAACTGCATGAATCTTCAGCAAGAACATACCTACAGCGAAAATAGCTATTTAAACAAAAATGGACGTATGCTGCCCTCTTGTGGGAATTCTGTGAAGCGGCGATGCATTGTAGCCCCAGTTTTACCAGATTTCCTGAGAAGTTGAGTTACACGTCAGAATGTAACCTGTACTGGTGAGCGGACGTGTACTGTGACCTCACCAGTTCCTGCGTATCAGCTGACCCCGGATACAAGGAGACATGGAACGTGTAGCCGATATGCCTAACAACGGCGGTAAGATCCCTGCTATAAATACTTACGTCTGACACGGATATTATTTTCGTTACAATTTATTATACATATTATACACATTATTTTGGTAGTCGTTTTGTGCAGTGGAGTTGTCGCGCCGTGCATATATACGCCACTACAATGCGGACTTGTTTTTTTTTCTGCGTGATCACGCCGTAGGGTAGACGTTGATTGCGTTCTAGCGTTAAGCATGCCGAACCGTTATTTCTTGCGGCGATCGGAGCGTCGAAAACGTCCGAAAACACGAGAGCGGTTTAAAGGCTGGATCGAAGGATGATTTTGGACTTCATCCGCAGTCCCTAGCAGCAAACGTGTACTGCCCTGATACAAGAATTAGTGTACACAAGGGATGCCAATCTCATTTATTTAGCAGCACGAGTATTAGTTTTAAGGTTAAAGGACATCGGCGGGCAGTTTTAAAATTAGTGTTATAATTTATCTCTATTTTGATCATAAAAAATAATTTTGTGAAATGGAAATGAAAACATAAATTTCAAAAAAGTTTTCGTTTTTAAGTTATGATATTTACCGTTTTTACTCTCATACACTTTTTACATCAGCTGCCCTATAATTATGGGAATCGCAAAACTATTTAATGCGTAAAACTTAAGAAGTTGTGGAACTTCTCTGCATGCTGTACCTACATCGTTTCTGTGTGGTGATTGCTGTGTACTACAGTGTTCCGGCACCTTCTTCCATTGTCACAGCGAAAGTTTACTCCCAGTGTTTCCTACACGCCCGTTTGTGTATGCAGGACCTTCCTCTGCTCACGTTCCTTCACCTTTCCGCAGGGTTCTCCATGGCTGGCATTTCCCCCACTCCACGTAAGAGGCAGGTGCGGTTCTCTGCCCGCCACGACATCCTTCTGCTGCGTGAAGTCATCGCTCAGAACCCTTTCTCCTCCAAAGAGCCAGGCAGGATTTGGGCCAAAGTGGGCGAAATAATCACGGCTGCCCTGCAGGATGAGAGCTTTGAGGTGGATGCCAGGCGCTGCCGTGAGAGGACCGCCCTTCTGCTGGATTACTATAAGAAGCAGGACTTCAGCAGCTTGCGCAGGTCTGGTTGGACTTCTTGTAGCTGTGTTGCACCCATCTCTTTCTCCATGGCTGGATAGCACCACTGTAGTACACATATCATGAGGACTTTGTATAATGTCTTGCATAACTGTTTGCAGAGGCAATGAGAATAGCTACTGCTTGGCAAATTTGACTGTGTCTGACAGATGTAACCAGCCTAAATATTTAAATATGATCTGTTGCTTACCCAACGGGGGCGACACGGCGGTCAGCACTGCTGCCTCACGCCTCTAGGCCTGGGGTCTGAGTTTCTGCCATGACTCCATGTGTGTAGCCTTTGCATGTTCAGTGTAGGGTTCTCTGCCCCCCCCAGTCCAAAAACATGACAGATTTTGTGTGTGTATCTGTATGTGCGCATGCACATGCCCTGTGATGGGTTGGCAATCCATGGGTTATTTCCTGCCATATGCCTATTGCTTCCTGGGTAGGCCGGCAACCCTCTGTATAACAAGCAGGTATAGAAAGTATTTGAATACTTACCCAGCCCATCAAAAGACATTCAACACATGTAAATGGGCTTCAGTGTTATTATGTATTAAATTGTAATAATGGATGCATTAATATAGTTATTTTCAATGATAAAGTACTTTTCTTGCCCAATCATACACACAGAAACAAAGTCATAAGAAAGTAAAATTATATTTACCTGTTAAACATATCAATCAAAGAGTCTATGTATGTCCAGGTTTGGGACAGAAAGACTTTATGCCCAGAAGGAGGATCTCTTACATGAAGTCCTGGAGCTGGAGGCAGAGAAGGGCCTCATGGGGAGTGGCGAGAGTAAGTACCAAGATGAAGAACTTCGGAAAAGAGCGATAGAGGAGCTACCACTGCCAGAGCAGGACAAACCCAGCGTGATGCCAAACCAGACAGCTCCTCCTACAGGTGAGGAGGACTAGTGTGCTTTTTTTATTGGCTCATACATGACTGCAATATGATTGGTTCTCAAATCTGGTATATGATTTCAATTAAGACACATCAAGGTGCTGGGCTTATTTGCAAACCGTGAAGACTTTTTGTGCATTCCTGGCCCCAGCAGCCCCTACGCCAGAGCCGGAGGAGCAGGAGGAGCTGCCTGACCTGGCAGCACCTACAGCCAAGCGGCCGTGTCAGTGCTGCTGCCAGACCTACTCCGAGATCCTCAGCTTCTTGGAGAAACGGTCGGAGGCAGAGCACCGTCTGCGCGAGGAGGAGATGGCCCTGCGACGCGAGGAGCTGGAGATCCAGAGGAGCAAGATCGCACTGGAGAGGGAGAGACTGGGCGCCGAGAGGAAGGAGCGTGAGCGCCGCTTTGAGCTGGAGAGCCAGGAGAGGCAGGTCATCCTGGATCTGCTCAAAGAGAAAGTGCTGAAAGGCTAAGGCCTTGACGAGATACGGTGGCAGAGACTGTAGTGAAATTGCAGGAAAGAATAAAAATTTTCTGCCTTTTAAAAGGAGACATAAACCCTCTGGGCCAAGCTTTGCAAAGTAGAGCTGGTTTGGTTTTAGAATCATACATGGCAGCTGATTCTTCGGTTAGAAGGAAACGTTTATTTGTAGAGGGCTACTGTTAAATGGACTTGAGGACACCCAGTTGTTAAGCTTGTTTGTTGTATCGGAGCATTTTTGGCTCAGCTAAGTGCCACGGCCCTCATGACTGGGCATGCTAAAATGGATGCCTGAAAGAAATATATGTATGGAATAAACAGGTGGTGTCTAATATGAAACATTTATCTAGTAGTTTTTCCATTTAACACTGCTTTACTGCTCAAGGGCTAAAGCACTGGTCAAATAAAGGTTTGTGCGGGTGAAGCAAAAGGTGAACTTATCACCCAGTCATTCACTAAATATGAGCAGAACTGCTTTGTGTCATTTCGCCTGTCATGCCTGCAGGCGTAATCAATAAATTGACCGCATAAAATGAATTATGTGTACCTTTACAGCTATATGTAAGAATTTTTATTTTTGTTTGAATGCTACTGCTTTGCCATGAGAGGGCCCAATGATTTATAGATATGCACATGTAAATAATTTGTTGCTGATACTGTAAAAATTATTTGTATAGTTCTAGATTATGCCTTCAGCATAAACGTGTATTTTAGTCAATTTTTCAAATGTATTTTATACTGGCATTCTATTTTGTTTGTGCTAAATTAAAAAGCGAATAAAAAATTGTGGGCGATTTTCATATATTGCATATGTTTCCTGGTAAACACGGGGGACTCATCAAAACACCCACCTAAATACCAAAACGAAAACCACATACTGCTTACAAATCATGACCTTTTTGTTTCCGCACTTACGATACCTGAGTGGCTGCAGTACCATTGGCGCTCCGCCCTACACTCGAATTCTCGGCGCCCATTCGTTACATTGTACTGCCAGTCAAGGGAGGGGTTATCCAATGAAAAATGCCGACGGTGGTGTTACAGTAACCGCATTGCAACAAAGTTTTTAAGAACGCGAGAGTACGGAGAGCGCGCCGAGCTTCAATTCGTACTTGATTCATTAAGTTCGTTGTTTTTTCCCCCCTCCTCCACCGTTTTGTAGGAATTTGGCTGTTTAATTTGACCGGTATATAAAAAGATGTCGTTTAGGTTTCACGAAATAACTGAAAGTTGTTGCAGAATGTAAATATCGAGCTCTTTTTCTACCAGCTACGTAGACCCCCACGTAACGATAGTTGACCAGTTAGCCGGCGTTAGCCATCCAGGTTGCTAACCTTCCAGATAGCTTGGTGGTTTAGCTAAGTGGCCGATCGGCTGCGGCTCATTTTTAAGTTTGCAACCAGTATTTAATAAGGGTTCAGGGGTTTGGCAGTTATATCAGGTTTGTTTTGTTAAATTAGCTGTATATAGCTGACGTTTACAAATGCAACCTTGTTGCTCTGCTATAAGTCAAAAGCAGTAGGTAGAGATCGCTAGCGCAGTATTCTAACCTACATATTTGTTAGAATCGCTATCCGGCGAATATTTTACTGTAGCTGTCTAGACGTAAGCCTGATAGCTAACTGCATATTAGCCTTGACCGTTTGGGAGAATAATAAAGAGAAGGAATCATCACAGTAAGTCAAGTCACTGAAATACGGTTTGCTAACGAAGCCGAGTGTTTTTTGGCTGCTATGTCGCCGACTAACGACGTTGGGCATGTCTGCTAATTACCTTCACTTTTATATGATAATGTCCGCCTGAGCGCCAGCCTTTATCAGATTATAACCGCGATATTCGCTGTCTGATTTTGGACTGCCGGACTTTGCTGGAAGGCTATCCAAGCATCTGCCGCCCCATTTACTAGCAGAAGCAGCGGTGTTTTGTTGCACCTCTAGCCGTAAGGGAGGGGAGAGCGAGTAGCCCGGTGTGTCGCTGGCAGTCATGCACAGGAGGCGTGCGGGGCCTCATAAGTCTCTCTTCTCTCATTCCCAAACTCCGAGGCTGTCGTATGGTCACAGCTCCAGGATGAACGTGGCGAAAAGCGGCTACCGTGTCTTTTCGGCCAACTCGACCACGGCGTGCACGGAGCTGGCCAAGAAAATCACCGAGTGAGTATTTCAGTCCAAGTTATCTTAAAATGGCTCGCGCGTGGCTGCGACGAGGAAAACAAGATGAATTATTGAGTGAAAGTTAGGCCTCTGTATTGGTCCAAACATCACGTTCTACTTTGCTTTTTAAAAAAATGTTTTTCCACTGATGAGACTTCTGAGCACTTAAGTCGCTCTGGCTAAGGGAGTCTGCCAAATGCCGTAAATGTGTTTTAAAATGTTAATCGTCCTTTTATTTGTATTCCGATTACACTTCTACGGGGATGATCCGCAAATGTGGGTTTCGACCTGCGAGCTGTTTGCTGCATAAATAAATCACGATTTCAAGTTGCGGTCATTCTTTCTAACTCGCATTCCGTGTTTAATCATATGTTTACTTTCCGCGGACAGTGTTGAAATGTAATTAATCTGGGAGATATATTGAGCGCAGTTTTTTTTTGGCATCTTCGTGAAAGCATCGGTATTCCCCAAAGCTCTTCGTCCCTCACCTGTCGTAGTAGAACTCGGTGTTATATGACCCTTGGAATACAGGCTCATTGGAAACTTAGCGTTAATTAATAACCGATTTATAAGAGTTGATTCCATTGCCATGCAGAGCTGCGCATTAGAGTGTTTCCTTAAATGCATAATAAATGGCATTTATGTGAAAATTAGTGCGATGTCAATTCCCTGTTCTATACGTTTGCCTGCGCGTTGTCTGAAAGATTGATTAGGCTGTTCGTCGTCTTTGGTTTTAAATACATCTGCGTCCTTCTTTTTTGACAGGTCTGGCATTACGGAAATGTCAAGTTCCTAAATACCTGTCTGGAGCTGAGGGGTTTATGAAAGGATGCTTTTCAGCCGTGGAATGTTTTGATAATGTATTGAGTTTCTTCTGCTGCATCACCGGCTTAGGGGACATTTCCTGTGCTTTTTAAAATAACCACACGTAACAGTGCGAAGATGTGAATTCTTTCAAGGCAGAACACAAGAAATTTACAAAGGAGAGGAGGCCATTCGCCCCATAGAGCTCGTTTGGGGAGAACTTAACTAATAGCAAAATCTTATCTAGCTCTGATTTAAAGGAACCCAGGGTTTTAGCTTCCACTACACTACACTACTTCCACTACTCAGGTACCCTGAGCAAGGTACCCCCCCCAAGCACTGCTCCCCAGGCACTGAATTAGCTGCCTCCTGCTATGTCACATTGTCACATATGGGTTAAATACAGAGGACACATTTCGTTGTTGTGTGCTGTGGTGTGTCAATAATGACAATCACTAAATTCTAATTCTAACAGGAAGACTATTCCATACTCCAAACTACACGCTGTGTACTCCAAACTACACGCTGCTAATTTCCCCTTATGGCCACAAATTCCAGTATTTAAACTAATACTGAAATAGCCATTTGACTGAACAGCATCCAGACCTGTTAGAATCTTGTATACCTGGATCATGTCCCCCCTTAGTCTCCTTGCTAGAGGCTAAACAGATTCAGCTCAGCCAACCTCTCCTCGTAAGACATTCCTCTAAGACCAGGAATCATTCTTGTAGCCCTCCATTGCTCCTTTTCTAAGGTAACAATGTCCTTCTTAAGGTATGGTGACCAAACCTGCACACAATATTCTAGGTGGGGTCTTACCAAGGAATTATATAAATATAACTTCACCTCCCTTGACTTAAACTCCACACACCAATAGGTATAACCCAACATCCTATTGGCCTTTTTTTATTGCTTCCCCACACTGGCAAGAGTGGGACATGGAAGCATCAACATACACACCGAGACCTTTTTCATATTCAGCTACCTTTATTTCAGTGGAACCCATAAAATATCTGTACTTTATATTTCTACTCCCTGCATGGATTATCTTGCATTTATCCATGTTAAATTTCATCTGCCAAGTATCAGCCCAGTCGCTAATTAAATCCTGATCCTGTTGTAGCCTCTCTGCTGCTAGATCAGTATACTACACCATCCACCTTGTTGTCATCTGCAAATTTAACTGGTTTGCTGTATGTATTAGTGTCAATATAGTTAATATAAATTAGGAACAATAGTGGTCCTAAAATTGAACCCTGCGGTACTCCACTATGGTGGTACCCCACTGTAACATTGTGCCTCTAATAACTACTCACTGCTTCCTGTCAGTTTTTGATCCTAGCTGCCACATTTACTAAAATCCCTGCAGCTTTAAGCTTAAGAAAGAGCCTTTTTAGGGGACAACATCAAAGGCCTTCTGGAAATCTAAGTAGATCACATCGTAGGTTTCAGTTGTAGCTTCCTCAAAGAACTCAAGTAGATTTGTAAACAGGACAGTTTGTTTTTCATCTAATTTTAAATGTTACTCTTTATGCGTTTTTCTACTGTACATGTAATCCAGCAGCATTCTTTTTATTTAGGAGATTATTTCATAATTCATCTTTTGGATTTTTAAAATCATGACATGGAAGTAGTTTAGCAAAACAATATCTTAACTGTGAGATTGCTTGACAGTCTGAAAATTAACGCAAAAAGTAAATTAGATAAATGGTATATTGTGCATTAAATTTCAGCCTGAAATAAGAAACTTATTGCTAAATAGATATCTTCATTTTGCTGAACATTGAGGAAGGTATCAAATAGCAATCTTTTAACATGACATAATTCTATTTTAACTAACTGCCTCAAGTCTAAGTAATACAGTCCCCAGAAAATTGTGAAATATCTCTGATCCTGGTGGGCAATTGACGTTTTATTATGTCTCAGGCAGTTAATAAATGATGAATTATAAATGGTGTTATGCTCTGGTCAGTGCAGGTGTGTTCTGTTGACATATGGAGAGCATCGGCATTTCTCATGGTCACAAATTACCTTTTGGATGTTTTAAGATGTTAAAAAAAAAAAAAAAAAAAAAATTCATTTGATTCAGTGTCTTTTGGCAGTTTTCTTCATCTCTTAAGGTTTTTTTTTTTTTTTTTTTTACAATAAGTGCTTAATGAAACAAAAACAATTTCATTGGTTAAGGACTTCAATATCCACAGCAACACGCATATCTAGCAATTTAGTGGCTTTAGCAGATATTGCCATTAATCGGAGACCTTCACCCCTGCGATTACAACAGTTTTTTGTGTGAGGCTTCAGTGCCTTACTTGGGGTTTTTTATGTGAATGTTGAGTTTGTGTGGCAGCTTTCCTACCAAGTACTGAGATGTTGCATGTTGGTTTTTGGTCTGCTGTAGGATTACCCAGGTGCGTCCTTGGGAAGTGTTAATGCTCATTCATCCCCTTCTTAGTTTAAGCCCTTAATCATTCTTATGGTTGATGTATTTTATTCCCATAATGCAGTCAGGTCTATATTTAAAAAGTGAACTTGCTTGACCTCATTCATTTGACTGCTGCTGTAAGATGTTTGTATGGTAATTGTTTTCAGCTCAGGGGAATAGTTTTGTTTGTCAAAGAAAATTGCTCCTTAAGCTTATCCTGGCTTTAATTCTTTGGTTTTTGTCTGCACAATGAATGGATTGCATTAGAAGCTCAGGGTTATTGTGTAGTTCAGAACTTGTAAATCAGTATGTTTCTCTTGGTAACCGTTCATGCCTGTCTTTGTTTACCTTCTGTGCCGTATGACTGTTTGTTTACTGAAGGGTGTGGTGTTGAAGGAATGCGCTCAGGGCATGTTTTACTTCTTAAATTTGTTCTAACCAGATTATCGAGCCTGGTACCGTTTCCCCCATGTTTTCCTTCAAAAGCATGTCTGGTAAATAGAGCTTCAGTTGCTCTTTGAGGTTAGGCTGTCAGTCATGTTGAAGTTTCTTTTTGACTATGGCAGGATTTTCTCCAGTTAGCCAGCCCAAAGTGTTTTTTTTTTTTTTTTTGCATTGTTTTTTTCTTTATGCATATTTTGAGGTTGTCTGATATGCGTAGCAGGTAGTGCTGGAGTGTTATGAGTGATGCTATATGGGAAGCAGGGAATGATATTGAAGTGAACTGTCTCCTTATTTTGCAAGGGTGAATTTACAGAAAACCCCTCAAGTGTGGAGTATACTTCTAATACTGAACAATGCATACTGGTGTCTCGATTGATGGAGGATTAGAGTATGTTGCTCTTCCCCCTTCCGCAACTTTAAACTTTATTTTTATTAATTTTATTTATTAAATTCATTTTCCATCTCTTGGCAGGCGTCTTGGTGTAGAATTGGGGAAGTCTGTTGTCTATCAGGAATCCAACAGAGGTAAGGTAGACTGTAGTTGGCTGTATTTCTTTCAAATGATTTTTCATTTCTGTTATAAAGTCCTAGCAGTTATCTGACAGAGTTACTGGAGGGATGTGGAATTTTGCATTGGCTGTGCTTTCATTGACTCCCCCTCCCATTAAAATTTAGAAACCAGAGTAGATGTGAAAGAATCTGTTCGTGGACAAGATATCTTCATCATCCAGACCATCCCCAGGTGAGAGGATCACGCCTTTTCAAATTTCAGAAGTCTTTACTCTCTTGATGAAGTCAGAATTTTCCCTTGAGGTGTTTACTGTGTCTCAAAAAGGGAAAGAAGTGAGGCAAAAGTCTCATTTCACACTGCATTTTCTAGTGAAGGAAAACCTAGCCTATGATCCGTGCCTCTCGGCAAAGGCAAGAATGCAGTAAACACTGGAGATTTTTAATGATGAAAACATTTCTAGTACAGAATGCAAAGCTGGATTGCAAGAATTGTTGTTGTGACTTGTCCGCTATCAGGTTAACAGACGACAGCCAGAGCTAGATTTTGAGTTTGATTCTACAGCTAACTTTTACCAAATTGATTTTACTGTGGTTATTAGTACAAGTAATAATGCCTGCTTTCCCCCCACAATTTAGGGATGTTAACACTGCTATTATGGAGCTGCTGGTAATGGCCTACGCCCTCAAGACCTCCTGTGCAAAGAATATTATTGGGGTCATTCCTTATTTCCCATATAGTAAGCAGTGTAAAATGAGGAAGAGGGGCTCTATAGTTTGCAAGCTGTTGGCCTCAATGCTAGCCAAAGCAGGTAGGATGCCTTATACTCTTTATTTAGCCTGTAAGACATAAAGCCTGTCAGATGTTTTTGTCATTTTCTGTTTTCACTAGACTGTTTACAGTAACGTAGTAAGGAAACATCTGTTTAAAAATGCAGTTCTTTACAAACTGGCTGATGTAGCCAATTAACTAAATACTTTCTTGTTTCTTCTATCATTCTGTCATGTAAAGTGACATTCAGCATTTAATGAACTGAAATTGTTTTTTAGTTTATTTTGGGTGTAAGTCAGGTCAGTGTGTGTCATACTGCAGTTCCCCCCTCCCCCCCCCCCTTGAAAAGGAAGAGAGAAAAAAAAGTGCTGGTGTTTGTGCTGTGGTAATTCTGCAATTCTATTCTAATGTTCTAATTTATGTTAACTGTATTTTAATTCTTCTGGTATCAGGCTTTTATTTGTGCACAACCTTCCCTATAGTATTGCAGAAGGTATTTTTTTTTTTTTTTGTTTCTTTTTGAATGGGTTCATTTATGATGACCCCGACATGAAATGTCGAAGGCAGTTACCGACTTCTGTCTAATACAACCCCACTGCCAGGAAATTGGTGCAATTCCTGAGATGATTACACAGTGACTTGTCATTTTGTCATTCGGTTATATATTGTCGTATATTGTGTTTGTGTATGAGATATAATATTGATCATTAAACTGTTGCCTGTAAATAATAGTGCCTGATGGAATGTGATGGTGTTTTGATAAACATTTCTCCCGAATCAGTCATGGTGATGAAGCATCACCTGTTAGCCAGCCTTTAATGCTAATATTCTGCATCTAGCTTATAGCCGCCTGTTAAGTCCCATGTGAAGATGTCAGGATGTTGTTCCCCTTTTATTCTGTGTATCAGCACCTTCCCCTTCTGCCAAGCCAATGATCTGTCTGGGTCCCCCCTGCAGGTTTAACTCATATCATCACAATGGATTTGCACCAGAAGGAGATCCAGGGATTCTTTAGTTTTCCGGTGGATAACCTACGAGCTTCACCTTTCCTGCTGCAGTACATCCAGGAGGAGGTTTGGTTATAATTACTGTTCTCATGCTTTGTCACTCTGCACATGCATGCAGGAAGAATCATCCGGGCATCTTTCTTGCAGATTCCAGATTACCGAAACGCCATTATAGTTGCCAAGTCCCCATCGGCTGCTAAGAGGTAATAACTCTGTTTGGCCTTCTGCATTAGATGGCTTTGTTTCTGTGTTTGTGACTCTGTAATGGGACAGTGGGCATTTGCTTGTTTTGTGCATTACATAGCAGAATTTACAGTAGCGTAAGCAACCGGCCAATACAACCCCGCCCCCAAGTTACGTTCTTGTGTGTGAGACGTCTCCTGTTCAGTACTTCCTCTTCATAGCAAGCTTATTGACTAACCCTGGGCCCCCCCCCCCCCCTTCCTTCTGCTCAGAGCCCAGTCCTACGCAGAGAGATTGAGACTCGGTTTGGCTGTGATGCACGGGGAGGCCCAGTGCTCGGAGTCGGACATGGCCGACGGCCGGCATTCCCCGCCCTCTGTCCGCAACACCACAGGGCATCCAGGGCTGGAGCTGCCATGTAAGGAGCCCATCTCATATCCTGTCTCAGTGTCCCTTAGGTACACCCAGGACTGGCGGTGGCCTCCCCAGTCCTCGTTCCCTCCGGAGACTTCCGCTCAGGAATTTCCTACGGTTAATCTGCATTCTTCCATTATGGCCTGGTTTTCAAAATTAACGTTTGCCTATTGATTTGACTGCTACCCTCATCACTTACTTTAGAAGCATTTGAGTCTGTTTTTTTTTTTTATTTAATAAACACACATCCTGTAGAGGAAGCGAAGTGATGTGATGCGGTGTAATTAAAAACACAGTTAATGGAAGAGTACATGTCAGCAGTTGGCACTGGAATTTCTACCCATTTTGAGTACCCCCACCGCAACTGGATGACCAGTACAAACTGCCGTTCATTGAGACTGAAGGATCTGTCAAGGAAGATATGGTATTTTTTCAGTTAATTCTCAACAGGCAAGGACTTCATAGCTCTAACTGTAATAAGCATGCTATATTAAGGAAGGAGCTGCACTGAAATGAATGTGACCTACATCGAGTACCGTTTTGTAGAGAACACGAGTGGAATTTCAGTTTCCTTATTAAAAAACTGCTGTGATCAAAGGAAATCAAAGCAGTTGACATAGGATTCTTACAAAAACGTATGTCACGTGTAGTGTGTGTTACCTGAAGGGTGTGGTCATTGTGGGAATACTATTCTTCAATTCTAGAATTTTCTTCAGAGTTTTGCCGGTGGACCAAAAACAGTGCTGTTGTCTCATTGTCTTATAACAGAACTTAAAAAGTCCTCTGGGGGAGGTTCAGCCAAAAAGATAAATGGAACCTTTGGATCCCCCTCATTACCTATTGGGTCAGTGTGTGCCTTATATGATCTGGGCTTTGCATTCTGCTGGTGCAGAGTCCTTATTTAAGCCACACCATGAAGTGAGGATTGAGGTACGGCTAAACGCACTGCCTCCTGCTGGTGTTCCGACTAAAGCAGCGATGGGGGGGGGGGATGAGTAAGGATATTGTGCTAAACTTGGTTTCTTGTCACTGTTTATAAGCAAGCTTTTATCTCAAAGCATAATTTTTAAATGAACTTTTTGCATTAAATACAGGTTTTTAATTAAAATTGACCTTTAGCTGAGAGAACCCAGAGGAATTTTCAGGTTCTATATATGTGTCTCATGTTGTCTGTTTTGTGAATATCTGTTAATGTGCCATTTGTTTGTTGGCAATAGGGAAGCACCAAGCTCCGTTTCCTGGCATTGAGCTCCCAAGTATGACCGTAATTCCATTATACTTTTGATCACAGCAGCAAAGTCTCAGATGGTTCCATGACCCTTGCATGTAGACTTGATGGTTGAGGGCTTTCCATCTCATCAATGCGCACAGATATTGAACCTTATGTAAGGGGTCTGTACCCCAGGGGGCAAGCTGCAGATCTTGCTTGACAGCTGACATCTTTGTGAGAATGACACATTGCTGGTGAGAAGATTGCCAGTTGCGTTTGCCACTGTCTTGTGGTGGGACCCATACAGCTGCTTCTAGCACTTTAACACTGATGGATGAAGTGGAGATTGTTCTGCTGGAAAAAGCCCAGTGCTTCCAGCCATGCAACGTGGATGCTTTTGCCATCATTTCACCTTAATCTTGCATATTATATAAAATATTTGCTTTTTTTCTTGCTACACATATACTGTTGCACGTTCTAGAAAATCCATTTTGAACAAATACTGGATTACCAGAATTTTTTGCATCAACAGGGATAAATATAACTAATTGGTAACTAATCTTACATTTTGTTCTATCCGTGTCCGTTAAATTTTCTTTCTCCCCTTGTTCAGGAGAATTGCTTAGTTAAAATATTACGAAAAGTGCTCATGGTGCAATGGATTGAAAGCCCTCAGTTAAACTTTTTTAGGGTGAATTTTGATTGGTTGTCTGATATGGAACCGCTGCTAATTTCTATCCGTATATTCATTTAGTCATGAGATTGACTTGCTATTCGATGCTGTGCCTCACCTTGCCGTTGGGTGAATGCCCAGTTTCCAGCAGCTGGCTGTCATGATTCTGTCAAAGCCTCCACTGCAGTCATTACCTTATTGATATAGTTAAGCAGTTTCTTGTCATTAAGAGTTACTGTCATTATATTGCTTTCACCCAGGTTTTAAGTGTGAAGAATGTGTATAACTCTCTTCCATTTCCTAGTTACTGATGAATTCTCAGATTTAGTTGATCCTTTCAGTCTCGTTCACTTGATGTTAGTTGGTTACCCTAACAGGGGAGTCAGAAGATGAGTATAAAGACTTTTTAGGCAATATTCAAAAATCTTTGTGTCATTTGTAGCACTCTAGCTTTGTTCTGTGTAGTTGACATCAATCGGCAATGCCTTCAAATTGTTTGTGGAGATGTGTATTGGTTGGATATGTAGATACTGTTGCACGGCCGTGTATAACATGCATGCGCTGCTTTTGTTCATAAATTCGACACGTCCTGGGCGAGGCCGTTTGAAGAATGGGCGCATAGCAGTGACAGTATCTGGCTGTATTGAGTGCACCGTTAACACGCACCCAGAAGATTCATGTGCCGCCACTCCTAAACCTCTTGGTATTGTATACAGACAGATCCTGCTGAGCCCTCTTAGAAGCTGCAGAATGTATTTAATCTGTATTTTTAAAATCTCGTGTTTTCATTGAATGGCTTAGCACCGCAAGTCTGTCTCCAGTGGTTTAACATTGTTATCCCCATGGCAACAGGAATGACAGCCAATTGCTAGGAAAACTTGAAACATACCCTTTGTACCAAACAGCAAGCACTAGCTGGTAATCCCCCCCCCCCCCCATTCAAAGAAATGATTAATGGTTAAAAATGTCTGGCTTTTCCTGTATAGTTCCGAGTTGCACTTGTATCATTTCTGTAACTTTGAAAACACAAAAGCATCAGGGTTTATCATACTCTCCCTGTGTGCTTAAGTGTGGTTGTGTTCGTCTCCTTTAAGTATGACATAGAACAGTGTAGAAAGAATGTGATCTTCTATAAATATATTAGACTAGTCAGAAATTAATTTTAAAATACTCAGGTTCAAGGGTATGAGGTTCTAATTGATACAATGCTCTCTCTTATAATGTAAAACTGAATTGTTCTACATTGCTTGCAGTTGACCTGAGATGCTGGCTGTCTGGCCTCCAGTCTACTGTGCAACCGTAGTTCAGTAGCCTAACAATGTTATCAGTCCCCGGTCTGTGTTCTCCTTTGGTGGAGGACGGGAACCACACAGCTGAACTTGGAACTACGGAGGCCAGGCGTGGAATGTTGGCAAGGCTGGTTTCTCTGTGCTGGTTTTACGCTGGATCTACTGGCTTTGATTTGATTATGCAAGGTGCGATCCTTGTATATTTAAAAACCCAGAAATGGCCCGCATGATGAGTGTTTCCAGAAACAGAATGGGAGTTTGGCCATCTGTCACAATTTACATGGATCTGAATCAGATTAAAATCGCTTTTGTATAACCTGAGTTTTTAAATATACAGTGTTGACTGGTCATGCTGGACCAGTAGTAAGTTTGAGGATTTAATTTCTATTCTTCTGCATGGCATGTGCTGCAATGAGGGTTTTTCTTTGAAGCTGTAGGTTGGGTAAAATGGGGAGTGATTCCATTTCTTTAGCTGCCCTCTCCAGTTTCATTATCCCATCTGAATTCGGTTTATGTTCATAAAATTGCTTGAAGGAAGCACAATTTTGAATGATTATTCGTTTTATTGGAGGGAATGCTTTCTGAGCATTGATTTTCCATTTCTCATTGACTTATTCTTAGTAAAACTGTTTGTCACTCCCATTACTTGTGGGACCTGACAGCATGCAGACGACTCAACATTCCAGACAACTTTCCCATGTGTTGAAGGGCTGAGTTTTTGGCTCGAGGCATCAGAAATACTATTGCTTAGATGAGAAGCAAACAGATAAATTAGTTTCATACCCTTCTGCATTGTTGCTCCCAAGCCTCCTTCCGTCCATTTTACCCAATCTACATGGATAAATAGTTTTGTGTGTCTTCTGTTCCCTCTTGTCTGCATTCTTAATGCTTGAAACTGAAATAACTGCTTGTTTTTGCATTGCAGTAATGATGGCTAAGGAAAAACCACCCATCACTGTGGTTGGCGATGTAGGAGGGAGGATTGCCATCATAGTCGTAAGAACACATGCTCTTTGTTTTACTTACCTGGAATGTTGCCCCGTTGAACAGTGCGATCATGCAACTTGACTCTATAAACTCATCTTCTCCAACCTGCTAATAGAGATTAGGTTGAGGTTGGACTGGCTTTAATAATTTTAGTGGGGAATGAATGAATGGATGAATGAATGAATGAATGAATGAATAAATTATGTCTACATGCGAAATTGTAAATGTGATCTAGCTTAATATGTCTTTGGTAGCTTGCGGATGAGACAGAGCAGTAGCTAAAGAAGGTAATCAGGTTCTGAAGCTTAAAACGTGATGCTCCCTTTGTAACTGGTAGGATGACATCATAGACGACGTGGAAGACTTTGTAGCAGCGGCTGAGATCCTGAAGGAGAGGGGTGCTTACAAGATCTACATCATGGCCACACATGGCCTGCTGTCTGCTGACGCCCCCCGGCTGATAGAGGAATCTGCTATTGATGAGGTGAGCCTCATGTTCATTCGGTGAAATTGTTGAACCAGAGTGTCTGTGGGGCATTAAGTCTTCATACCTTAAATTCGATTTGAACTTGGTTCTCTTCGTTCGTATGTCTCAAAGTTCGTAAATAGAGGAGCGTCTGTATAGTTATTAGGCCATTTATTCTACCCTTTGCTCTTTGATTGGTGTAATTATAAATGAGCATGGATGTTGATCTAAAATATGGCAGCACCTTTGTCAACTTCCTGGCTACATACCTACACCGTGTTTGAGGCAGACAAAGGAATATTGAATGGGTTGAATGTTAATGTTGCTTCATAGTATACCCCTTAGTTTTAATAATGTTACAGTTAACGTGAGTATTATTTTCAAATACCCAAGAATCTATTAAATCTGTCACTTTATATACTCAGTGTTGGACAAGGGGAGGCATTGGATGTCGTGATCTAAGTCTGTTGTTCCTCTGTTTTGAGTGAAGTTTCTTGGCAGGAGGAATTCTCATAATTGAGAAGCCCAGGCCTTGATCATCATACTGTCAAGTTTTATTTATTATCCATGCATCAATTATTAGGCCATTTTTAATATAAACATGAATGAACGGTGGGTCACTAGTGTAAATGTATGGGTATCGATTCTGGTAAAGCATATTTCCTCTTACAGTTGGCTTGAAGTGGCATTAAAAAGGTTTTGAGACTTAAATTTCACATTAGGATTTCTGCAGGCATCCAGTAAAAATCGTCGATGTCCAATGAAAAACGCATCTCCAAATTACATTTCAGGAGTGTGCAAATATGCACTTTGTGATTGTTGACAAGATACGGACTTGCCTTGCTTCATAGTCACAGTTAACACCAATGTTTAACTTTAATGTTGATAGCTAGATAGCTAGCTAACAGCAATGTAAAGTAATCGATACAAATGACCCTCATGAATACAAATGATAACCAAGATAAGTACTAGTTAAATAGATGACTTCATAAAACATCTTTATTGGGTAATTAGATTTCAGACACTATTAGTAGACAGAGGAGAATGGAGATATTCCATCTATGGTAACAATCATCAAAACAGGGACAGACTAACTACCCTGGGGGCCCTAGGCTGTCATAGGTAAAGGGTCCCCTAAGTGGGCCATTTCTGATATTTTTGGAGCAGAGGGAGAAACAAGGGGAATCAAAAACAATGGAACATGAATGATGTAATTGAAGTACAGGGTGCCAATGGTAAGACTTACTGATCAGGATGGGGACGGGAGTTTTGCAGATTTGGGGGGGGGGGGGGGGGGTTATTAACCTGCTGGATCGATCTGCCAAGCTTAAGAAGTTTAATCACACTCTTTAACTCAAGTTAATCTGAATTTCATACGCTTGCTTGTATTCTCTCTCTGATGCCTACTACTATAGTGAGATGATAACTTGTGAACAGTCAAGTGAGATGTAATGCTAGTCTTGTCTTTTTGTGCTGTTTTCGTCTCTTTGTGCCACTTTGCTTGGTATTGAACAGTAGACTCCAAAGCTAAAACTGGGTTGAGTGAAGTTTCAAAGTAGAATAGTCCATTACCGCTGGAATGGGGGCAAGTTTGTCGTGAAAACTGTCATTAAAATGTAAATAACCTGCACAATTGCTCTCATTTAAAGAATCATATTAATAAATATAACTTCCAGAAAATGCCTTGATGGGCCCCCTAGTTTTCCGGGGTCTCAGGCAGCTGCCTATCCTTTTCTTATGGTAAGTCCACCCCTGTGTCAAAAAGTGGACAGGCGTGGTGTTCATCAGATAGTGGTGTTATGTCTGTGCACCTTAGACAAAAGGGAAAGCAAGACAATATAAAGTGGAAATAGTTTTTCAATGCTAAGCACAAGAATAAAATTCAATTTCTATCATCCTATCATTGAGTTTCTTTGCAATTTACATTTGGTTGTGTAGCTGGATGTTTTGCTGCCACAATGCAATGTAAGTTTTAAATGGCCTTTTCTTAAGGTTATGAATTCATTTGTTCGCTGCTCTGCCACCTGCTGCACAGTTTAAGGCTTAATCAAATAAATGGTGGTTTTCGCAATTTTTTTCCCCCTATATAAAATGGAACTTCATCTGTGTAAAACTGGAATACCAGCAATTTACACTGTAGAACTTAGGTGTACAGATGGGCAAGTCATTACTTAACTTTCTAGACTGTTCCAAATTACTCTTTGTGTTACTAGGTGTATGCCGTTTGAATGAAGTTGTGTAATTGTGGTGTTCTTGGTGGTTCCCAGGTGGTCGTGACCAACACTGTCCCTCATGAAGTGCAGAAACTGCAGTGCCCCAAGATCAAGACTGTGGACGTCAGCATGATCCTGGCAGAGGCCATCCGTCGCATCCACAACGGAGAGTCCATGGCTTACCTCTTCCGGAACATCACCGTGGATGACTAAGGGGCCAGCTGGGCCCCTGATGATGGTTCCCCACCCAATTAGAAATCAATAAAATAAAAATAATTGAAAGCAGGGGATCCTGGTGAGGGAGGGCGTGTAAACATTGTTGCAGTCTAATAAGTGTGTCCTCCTTCTGTTTGACCTATCTGAGCTGCCTTTATGGACGTGCGGTTTGACTTTAATATGACTTGGGTGCATTTTGCCCCCTAGATGGAGTCTCTGCATTTGCGTACTTTAATGCTCTACATCAGTATTTGACAGAAAGCCCTCCTTGCAGTCTTCTCTCCCCCATCTGTACATTCACTTGGGAGGAGGTCGCAATTTAAAATGCATGCCATTAAAGGACAAATTTGAGATACTCAAATTTGAGCTCTGAATTGTAAAAGTAGCCTTGTATTGTGTCAATTCACTTTGGTACTGATATACTCAGTTTCGGTAATCCTTAATACAGGACAAGCTTTGGGCTTTGTCCTGAAAAACTTTGTCATCTGTCATCTTTAGTATACATGTACATTCCATTCCTCTCTATTTGGGTACAAAGTATATTTTCTTATATTCGACAAGTCTCATTTACTAAAAATTAACCATAATATGCAATATAAAGCCTCCAGCCCCTTTATCTGCATGCACAGATTGTACCACTGATGATCTGTAGTTAAACCATAACAGAATCAAGCTCCACTTAAAGGATTTAAGTATGCAGGGTCAGTCTGTCCAGTATATCATCCTGTCGTCTGAATTTTGAAGGCCTCACTTTTCACTGTGACAGTACTTCATTATTTTTTGTCCTCCTTTAGTGGGCTTTTGCTGGTTTGCCAGCCCAGCTATGAAAACCACATTTTTAAACATGCTTCTTCAGTGCAGTTCTCAGTGATCAAGAACTACTTTTTCATTCAAAGGGAAAAAACCATTTTACCCATGTAACCTTGCACACACTAGTGTTTACTGTAGCCATGCTGTGATGGATAAAATGCTTTTGAACAAATGTAAAAAGCTGTGTTTGGCACGATTGGGATTAAAGCTCGAGCAAAAACAAAAGTTTTTGTAAATGTAGCCCTTTTCACTCTTATTGGAAGTCTTGAAATGTGTGTGTACATAACATACACTGCAAGCGTTGAGTGGACTTTTTGTCACTGAAGATCCATCCAATCCCATGCTGCTGTTGACATTTTTCAGTCCTTGTCCTGTGAAGTTTTTTTTTTTTTTTAATGATAAAAGTTTACAACTGAAGGGATCTCCATTGTAAGCCTTTATGAGAGAGGATTGTGATAAGGTCATAATACTCTTGGAAGTTTTGATTCATGTCGGTTTGTTGCTGATGTCTGTTATCGGCAGTACGAGGGGCCTGAAATTGCAGCACTATAATTTGTGACCTCGGTGCCTCTGACTGTTATTAAATAGAACAGTGTTTACTTTTGTCTGATAAGTTCCTTCCCCAGTACATAAAATGCTACGAAAGTAATGATCTTCCTTCTATGGCACAGTGACTTGCATTCAGAGTTCAATGTTAAATTTCACATGCAGGTTTGCTTTATGAATGCAGCACTTGTTCTTGATGTTATGTGGGAGAGAAATCACTAATCTGTTCTCTTGTGCAATGGTCAGAATAAAGGGGTACAGAGATTTTTTTTAACTACACTACCTTTTAAACTTAAGGTCATCCAAATGCACGGTTGTCAAACATTGAGATGATTTCTGTCATGTCATATTTTTATGGCACTGAAATAAATCTAATACAGCATAGTGGCGTGTATTTCCTGTTTTATTGAGCAGTTTGTACATCCACACATTGCACAGGGCAAAGTCTTAGATTCAGAAAACCAAAAAAATCTGCCATCATCACATGAAACATAGCAATTTTTCTTATGCACTTGCATTTGCTTTTTGTAGACTATTTTTCTGTAGCCATGTTGCCTTCAGTGCTCCTACACAAATCGCTATCTATTGCATTCGTGCTGTGTATGACCAGCCATATGGCAGCTGTGGTTCACTACTCCCGGCTAATGATGGCCAAAACGACGCTCCATGAACCATTTGCTCTATTTTCTGACCCACTAGATGGTGCTCTCTGCTCAAAAGAAGGTTCAAAGTGTGCCCCAAAGTAAACCAAGAGACCCGTCTAGTGAGGCCAAATAACATGACAAAAGGTCCATGATGCATCGTTTTGGCCATCATTACTCCCACCTTCGGTATGTTTGGTTGAAGTGATTACTAGGCAATTCTCATGCCACTCACAAGACCAATAAGAGATGTTTATGATATAATTCATTAATGTTTTATTATTGTTCCTTATTTAAAATGCATATAATTACACTATTGGTCACTGGCATCACTGTTTCTGTAAATTAATTTAGTTTGCCATAAGTTACTGAGTTTTGGGGTCACATTCCCCTAACCCTGTTTTTCCCATGGATATGTTTATTTTAGCATGTGGTTTTAGCGAACACGTAGTTTTCAGGAACGCATTAGTTGCTTTGTAGCAGGACTATGTTTGTTGTGTTTCAGTTCACCTGGCAGAAATGTGTCCAGGTTGTAAATAATATTTTTGCAGGGTGCACGTGTAAGGTTTTACAGGTGCGTCAGTCCCATGGGCTGAGAGTGTGCTGAGGGGGTACAGATGCGCATTTAAATGAGAATTAAGGTGAAGATGGAGAGCAGCTGGTCACAGGTCACTTCCTGGTGTGACAGTTCTAGCGAATATGCAGGGTGCAGATGAGGTGTCTGCTTCTGGATGACTTGGGGAGTCCTTCTGGTCCAGACTACAGCCCATTTGGAAGCATAACTGCAGAGTAAAACAGAATATTGCCCCTTTGCAGATGCTTTCATTCAAAACAGTGAAACATTTTCCCATTGTACAATGGGGTTCTTTTATTTTGCTTGCGTTTCCAGTTAAATTGCTTCCCTGAGTGTATAGAATCACAGCCTTCACACAGACTAGGGTATTTTCTGCTTCCTCTTCCTGCACCTATTACTGGATCTCCAGAATAAGAGTGTATTACATCTGAGCTGTCACCTGTGTCATGTAATGCGGGACAAAGGACTAAAGGCAGGTGTTTGGGGTGGGGGGGGGGGGGGGGTATTGAAACATAACCTGGACAAAACTGAAACAGGGTTGGAAAACAAACAGGACCACTAGGGGTCAGAATGGGAAGACTGGTACCAGGATGGACACAGACAGATGGGAGGAGCACCATTAATGACCGGACTGGGATGGCAAGACAAGACAAACAGGGACTTGAATACAAAGACTAAGGAGGGGCAACAAGCAACAGGTGTAGCTCATCAGGGCCATGTGAGGAAGGAGACAGGAAGGTTGGGGGGGGGGGGCGCAGCACGGAACGACTTGGAATTGCAGGTAAATAGTACCAGTCGTGATTGTTGGTAGATTACAGTGACAATAGTACTGGTGACATATTCATTTTCAGTATTTCAACCTCTTACTGAAAAAATGAGGTATTTCAGGATTTTACAAAAACCAAAACCATTTCCTAATGACCAAGGTCACCAGTCCTGAAGGATCACAGGATTGACTGATTTGTCTTGGGGTTTCAATTAAAATGTATGGAGAACCCATAAATTGCTCGTTTAGACTGACATGCATACATACCATGATTATGCACCTACCTATTTTGCAATCTGCTGGAAATGGGAGAAATGCCATACATTTTTTCTTTATCATTTATCTGTAACAAAACTGAATCACATGCCAAGATTTTCTTGTTTTCACTTCATGTTTTTTTTTGTACACACAGTCTTTTATTTTGATATGCACATTGTTTATTCTTTTAAAATCTCTGCTTCCTTCTGGTGAAATCTTCAGCTCCTTGTAGCACACTAAGAAATGAATATCTGCTCTGAAGTGTCAAAGGGCATCTGGAAAAACATTCAGAGTGGCAAAGGCACTATATAAAAGCTGTGTGCAAACTAGGATTAATTGCTAAGTGAAGCACGGTGACCCAGTGGGCTGCAGTGTTACATCACAGCTTTGTATCCCAATTAGTGCGAGTTTGCATGCTTTCCCCATGTTGATATGAGTTTCCTGTCGGTAATCCATATAGGCTACCCCTCGCATTTCACAGACTGGCATGCAAGTAAAATGTCTCAATGTGTCAAATGTCTCTCAACTGCCGGTCACGTGGGTTTGTGTGTTCGTGCCTCATGAAGAATAATGCATCCAGAATGTTCTTCTGCCTTATGTCTTATGTTACCAAGGAGAGGATGGACTGTGTCAAGTCTCACAAATCCGCGACGTTAGTTACGCTGCAAATAGATACATGAACACAATATCGCTCACTTGTATCATTTGGCAAATACTACAATTTAATTGTGTGTTTGTGTTTAAGTCGTTTATTGTCGGTTTTCGTCAATCGTTCGGCTCCATCATTAATCAAATTCCAGTTTTAAGTTAATATCGGCCACCAGAAGGCGATATTTGTCCATTTATGTGTACAAAACCGCGGTTACTTTTCGCGGCGCTTCTGTGCTGGAACAGTGGATCCCGTCTGATGATGCTTGTATTATGTCAAACTGTCCTTAAAGTAAAACTGTATCCTACATCGTTTACCATTCATCGTTAACGTTACAAAACCCTCGTTAATTTTCTATAGTTTTACTGACTTTAATTGTAAGCTCGTGTTATATTAACGCAGAAGCGAAAACAGAGCGTCTGACTTGATTCATGAATGTAATACATTTATTAGACTTTTGTATTGCAAAACGAGGCGTAAATCAAACGCCTAGCTCCTATATTAGCAGGAAAGTCATGTTCTAAGTTCCAAACACAAAAAGGTACAACGTGTTCAGTTTGGTAAGTAATTAAACATTTTAAAAGGTATTTTCCAATCAAATCAATCACTTTGTAATTGATTATTTAATTAAGATATTTTGTAAGGTAAGTCTAGTCCGTGGCTTGAGAAGAAATTATTAAATAATGGCGATAATAACCTTTTTCGACAAAGAATCATCCCTTGCAGAGCTTTCTCACGCCCTTTCCTACTGACGCCACCGTTAGCGATTATTGTAAGGTCGGTACCTTAAACATGACATTCCTATTAACTAATGTAAGCGCATTTCCACGTTTCAGGGAAAGTTAGTTAGGTGAAATGGGATCCTTTGGATGAAAAAACTTAATGTCCAGGCGCTTTCTCTTGTTTAGTATTTTTCATATTTATTCAGCTATATACCTACATTCCATTTAAAATCAAACATTTAAACATCTTTCATATTTATTTAAAAAAAAAATAAAAAACATCTGTGAAACATTTTATAAAACGGTACTTAAATTATCTTTTGGAAATCAAAGTGCAAAACCCATTGCATTGAAGCTTTGAATCAGTTTGTGCCATCGATTTACTACAGCAAAAAGACTGACAAATAAGAAAACAATACAATTAATTACATTAAAAAGTAAAGTACAAACAGCTTCTCGAAGACTTTTTCCATCCAATTACAAATCTCCAGATTAAAACTAAATAGAAAATAAGCCAAGATTCCAGCGTATGTGTGTTTTCCAAATATACATTGACACTGCTACAAGCTGAAGTCTTATTCCAAGTGGAAAAACTTGCGCGCATTGCGACGCGTAACGCAGATACACTGAAATACCGGGTGCTGATTTACACGCGGGACACCAGGAGCTCCCTGTCACCTCAGGACCGTTACAGTGAAAGTATGGGACGATGGTACGGTTCTGTTCCATGATCTCGCATTATATTCTCATTACTATCGAACTTAAATCAGAATTGACATCTCCCACATGAGGGGACTGTATAGCTTTCATAATGAAATTCATTATTGACAGCAATTGTCCATTGCTGTGAGGTCCCTTGGAAATTTAAGCTAAGGTGAATTGGGGGTGGGGGCAAATTAAGATGCTTCAGTGTTGGACTCGGTCTTGTCCTGTTTCTCTCTCTCTCTCTCTCTCTCTCTCTCTCTCTCCCTCACACACTCAATTCAGCAGGGTATCCCCCTCCAGCTGCCCCATGGTGTTCAGGAGACCGTGCAGCTGTTGGTCTTGTTCATGGGCGGCCGCAGGCTGCTGTCTTTGGGGAAGGTCTCGCGGCGGCGTCGCAGGGCGGGGCTCAGCCGGCTCGGCAGGTTGGCCTGTTGCAGCAGCTCGCGGAAAACCTCCATCACGTTGCTGTTCTCCTTGGCTGAGGCCTCCAGCAAACAGTTGTTCCAGTCCATCTCCAGTGTGGAGAGCACCTCCTCGCTGCTCACCTGCCGCTCACCCTCCAAGTCGGACTTGTTGCCGACCACCATGATGGGCGTGAACTTGTCCTCCTTCACCTCCATGATCTCGTCCCGCAGGCTCTTCACAGCTTCTAGTGACTCAGGGTCGTTGATAGCGTAAACCAGGGCGAAGGCATCGCTGTTCTGGATGGACAGCTTCCGCATGGCCGGGAAGGAGTAGCTCCCGCTGGTGTCCATGATCTCGATGGTCACTTTGACGCCGCTGATCTCGTACTCCTTGCTGTGCAGCTCCTCCACTGTGCGCCTGTACTTGGTCTCAAAGGTGTCCTGCAGAAAGCGGCGGATCAGCGCCGTCTTGCCCACACCGGCAGCTCCCAGGAAGACCAGCCGCACATGCATATTCTCCTTCACATCCAGAGACATGTTCCTCTTCCTCTGTGCAATCCTCTCTTCTTCAGGCCTCTTGCTCTTCTCTTGGACTTCTTGTCCTTTTATGTGACTTCGAGGTTTTTAAAGTACAGTCTTGATTCCAGTTAAATGTCTTTGCTTCTGAAATACCCTTTGTTACAGGTTTGATTTAAATACCAAAGAATACTTACAGAAGTGAACCTAAAGTGGCAGAGTCTGTCCAAACGCTAACAGTGGCTAGCAGATGCCTCTGTGTCTCTCAGCTTTCAAGCTCCTTTTTATCTGTATTTTCAATAGCTGAGGCTCCATGCCCTCAGCAGGTTCCAGCCAATCAACATTTGGCTGCATATTATAATGTAGCTTGAAAGCCAATCAAAAGGCTTCATGCAGATTAGAAGTGGAATCAGTCAGAGAAGAGAATAAAAACACATTCTATTCACTCACATGAAACACTGAATCTGTGCATTTTGCATCCTGCTAAATTGCACATAAATAATGCAGCAGCTTCTTCTCCAGGAAGCCAGATAATGAATGTCACACTGAAAAGACAAAAAGAAATAGAAAAGTCTTTTCCAGGAGCATATTAATAACTTTATGGATTCATCAGGTTGTTAATATTTTTGTGTCAGTGTTATTTTGGAATTTGCTTCAGTTGTAGATCAGCCGTAACACTTCCTAAGCAGGTGAGAATGTGTACATTTTGTTCATGTTGGTATTTTAAATAGAATAAAAGCATGGGCATTGAATTAAAAATACAGGCATGGGGTTTGTCTCTGTCTTTAAGAGGGAAATTTGGCTTTGAAGTAGAAAGCTTTTAGATGTCTGAGAAGCTGTAGCTGGAACAGAAGGCATCTCTTACTCAACACCAGCCTCATAAATAATACACCTCCAGTTTCACAAAAGCAATTGCTTTTATCAAATGAAAATTGAAAATGAAACACATTGAGGTTTAAGGATTAGACGATAAAAATTATGATATTGATCCAACGAGAACATTAAGCATCATGTTCAGAGCATATAAGAAAGACAGATGAAGGTCAAATCGTTTTATTCAGTGGGACATAATGTAATATAAATAATAAAATGTCATTCATTCTATCCAATTTCTATAAATTCTATAAATTCTATTTCTATAAATTCTATAAATGTCTATTAATTAATAATTGTATTTGTGCTTCTCTTGTCATCTCATCCTTTACTGTGACTGAATCCCACACTTACCTTTCGCATTGTGTCAGTGCCAGTAGTTTTGCCTCTGTGCAATGCTTGGACAGTCACCTTGGATTGTGTTCACTCTCAGATTTTTCACTTTCTTTCCCATTTTTTTTTTTCATTATGGCCTTCAATTACATTCACATTCACTGAGGTATGAAATGAATCGTGGGACATGGTCAGCACTTCCCATGAAAGGCACAATCTGTACAGGGGCTGGACACGTCCAGCTTCTGAACGTCACAGGTTCTTACATAGCTATGCTTCCTCCTACATATTTATACATGGCTGTTTAACTCTGATCTTGGAACTGCAATGCGGTGCATGACGTCCGGCTCATTATGCTCTAAGAGCCACTATGACAGCGTGTTAAATGGGTTCAGTTCAGATGTGCTCAGTACTGTAGGCCGGGTTGAATAAAACCCTTTTTGAGTTCTGGGACCAGAACTGAAGAGCCCTGGATACATTTGCTGAAACCGGAGAGTGACTATAGGTATTATTTAGCAGATAACTGAAAAGCAGCTCTGAGACACGCAGAACTGTGGTTCTGCGGATGCAGTATGGGAGATGGGCACCTCCGTTGCCTGTCTGTGTTGCTCAGGGGGAGGCAACTAGTGCATCTCCAGGCGTGATCCATGGAATAACTAACGTGTATAACCAACATGCGTATTAGGGGCTTATTCAACAACATTTCCCCTCCATTCTCAGCATGCTGCTTCCTTTGGATGTCATCAGTCTTTGCTTTTAGAAAACCAGCACAGAGCTCAGCTGGTCAATGAATAGATATTAGAATAACGATGAAATTAATTTCAGTTGGGGGAAATTGGTTTTTGCGTGCTATACAGTCCATGGTGACCCTTTTGGGCCCTTCTGGGTGTTTCCTGGGCCACATGGTGAATCACAGCGCCTCTAGTGCGTTGAATGATACTCGGGGAAAGCCTGCTTATCAGCAACACCAGCGGATGTAAAAAGTGCCCCCCCCAGGAGGAGTTGTGACATATTGGTCACAGTAGATATCAAAGGGCCAGAGCAGGAACAATCCGTGCTCTCCTTCCTCCCCTGCGGACATGCACAGTGGTCTGCAAAATGCCACCAAACCTTTAAAGAATTTTTATGATGTTGTTCTGGAACCAGTGCCTCTCATTTGCAATTTGCATTTTATTGTTACCATTTTTAAATGCAAACGAGTTTGCATTAGCATTTTACTTTATTTAACTATGAAATTTGGTGTTATACACTCAAATCTTCTCATTAATAAGTACTTCTTGCACACTGGCAGTTAAGTTTAGATATGAACATCATTATTACTATAACCTGTGTGTGGTTGCAAACCCATCCTGAAGACTACAGGTTAATATATCTAAGGGGACATGTGTCAGTATGTCTGAAGGAGGACATCTTGAGGCAGCCGTGCGTTACTGAGTCTGTAGTAAGATATCCTGAGGCAGCTGTGTGTTAGTGTGCCTGCAGGAAAAATAGCTTTTAATTTTCAAGTGTGTTCCAGGTGTGTCTCTCTCCAGAGAGCACACCCTTATCTCCCAGCTCCCAGAGACGGGAGTCCAATGAGATGAGTTTGATGTGGTCACACAACCTGTCTTCCCCTGTTAACAGTGACAGCTTCTCATCAGGCACTAACTGAAGCTGATGTCTATGTGTCATAAAAAGACTTGTGAGGTAAGGTTTGATTGGACTACATTTGCTCTACAGGAATGGGCACATTCAAAACCAGCTCTTTTGAAACTTTCTGGAAAAATAGCTTTTAATTTTCATTCTGACTGGGTAATTGTTTGCCTGTTTGTTTGGGTCAATAGGTTTGGTTTGAATTTTTGAACTGTGAAAGATAAAGAAATGCTATTGTTAGTATAATGACCACCAGTCCAATGATGTTAGCTGAGTAGAACTGTGGAATTTCATGCCTTCTGGCTGGACTCACTTTTGTTCTACCCCATTCAAAGAACCAAGCGTAACTGAAATTGATTTTTACTTCCAGTCGGAGTGGATAAAGGCTAATTAGCAACAGATTAGTGGACAAGGACTGGGGTACAATGATTCTACTGAGACCCCAGGATGTGATTCCTGTGAGGTCAATGCCTGGGTTGCACCTCAATGTGGGACACCAGGATGAACCCTCATGGTGTTTGAGGCTGGTAAGAGACCACTGACAAGATAGTAACTGCTACCAAACATTATCCAGCACCTGGGCATGAGTGGGTGTCGTTCTGGGGGTCTTGAATTGTACTTGGATTAGATGACAGGCATACAAGATGCAGATAACCAGAGCTGGAGCGTGCGACCCCTACCACTTTGGACAACATTTGAAGTGCACCTACTTATTTATCAGACGCTCATAGCAAAAGCAATGTACATTTACGACAGCTGGGTCCTCCAGTTCCTGAATTGGGAGTTATGAGCTTTGTTCATGGGCCCAACTGTGAAATCACTCTACTGATCAGGGGATCTGAATCAGTGACCTTCCGGTAAGAGACATGGTGTCCTAACGTGCCACGCACTGACTCCCAGTATACAGAGTAAAGGCAAATGTTGGCAGGACTTTGCGAGGCCTCTGTAGTCAAAGCGGGCAGCAAACAGCAGGACATCAGAGGGCGTGTGGGGCCGTGTGTCAGCATCATGTCTGGCTGCTCGCTGACGTCTCGCCCCTCCTTGTTTTTGAGCAGTTTGATGGTTTGGAGATGGGATGACTCAGGTACTGTGAAGGGGGGATGAAGACAAGAGTATTTAGCAGATGGTGGAAGCTTCTGTCCAGCATTGCATCTAATGACTTAAGAGGCGTGATTCATATTAGAAACTGCTGCTGTTACAAGCTGTCTTGATATAGCTTGGTGCTTTTTCCCTAAATTTACATTTTACTTTCTTTCTTTCTTACAGAAGTTGGGAAATTCCACTATTTTTCTGTAGCCTAGCCATCATCTGGTGCAAAACGCAACTGAAAAACTCTGATTGTGATGTTTACTGACGATGGTTTGCAGCCTAATGCAAGCCATCCTCGTTTGTCGCCTGTGGATGCAGGTGCACAATTTTTCACTTAAGGACTATTTATTAGATCTTAGAAGATGAAGGCGGGTTGACTGAAATCTAATTATTCAGATTGTGACTTCTTGAGGTGGTAGGTAATTACCTGTTTTCTGTCTGGACATGCATCAGGAACATGATGATTTGGAAAGCAGGTTTAACGGTACTGATTTTGCATGCCACTCATAAGCAGACCAGAATTTTTGCGTTGAATTATAAACAATTATATTAGCTGTTATTATCCTCATTTATATGAAGGCATATGACTTTGAGAGAACTGATAGCTATTGCGATTATATTTGGCTCTGAAGTGGAAATATCATCAAGTTTTCCCTTGGAAAATAATAAACATTGGGCATAACATGTAAATTCTTCTTTAATAAAGGTTGCCAATTGTCACATAGCTGTGTCAAGCTCTTTCAGCTGCGCATTTTTAGAACGATTTATTCTCTGTATTTCACCGAGGCCAGATGAATGCTGGGGATCTTGCTCTTCCACTTTCTCATTTCGTAGATGGGGGCTGTGCTCATGAGATATTTCCAGCATTGACTCTTCCAGCACGTGGTTGCTCCCTTTGCAGTGAATGTTAAGGTCAACAACTGCGGAAAGAGACAAGAAGGTCAGCACCAGTCATGGGGTCCTGTTTGGAGTCCTGTTTGTCGCATGGGCGGTCCATGTGGGGACGCTGTGTCCCTCTATCCTGGTTCTGCTGGCACCTGTAGTACTGAGTGTAAAAATGGTTAGTTCTGATGGGGAGGGGGAGCATCTGCTTTATGGAACCTGCAACACCTACGCAGTGCGTCATCTCGCAGCTCCCTCCCCAGTCACATGGATTCCAAAAAAACACCCCCATGCCTTGCCTCAAGAAAAAGCAGGAAGCTAATTCCAGGTGCAAGGGAAACAGAATGTTCTAGCAGGTTCTAGATGCCTTCACATTTTGGCTTTCGGCTGCATGCATTTGGGGTGTAGTCGTCAGCAATAATAGAGTAGGCTCTCTGATTTCCCTGCCGCGAAGTGATAGTTCAGGTAGGTCACATGACCCAGCTGTTTGCTGACTAAGCCCGATTCCATGCAAGGTTATACTGGGGGCTCTGAGAAAGACAGCATTTGCATTTCAGTTGTTTTAACTTTATTTCCATATTATTTTATTCTTTGCCAAGATGCGGCCTCCTGTTTTCCCTTCTGTAACCCTACCTGTGGCCACGCAGATTGTGCTGCAGCTCTATATAACTCGCCATTATTTCTTTGCGCACATGGTGGGTTTTTGGTTTACGGGCCAGGTGGCTCCGTGTGTAGTGTTGTGGGTTCAGTCCCTGCTTCATCTCTGTGTGGAGTCTTCGTATTCATATTCTCCCTGTGTTTGTGTGGCTGTCCTCTGGTTACACGAGTTTCTTACCATAGTCCAAAGACCTACAATTTAGGTGAATTTGTGTTTCTGATTTGGCCTTAGCATGTGCCTGTACCCCACAATGCACTGGCATCAAATGAAAGTGATTAATAATTGTCATTGTTGACACACGACAGCAAAAGGTGTCCTCTGCATATAACCCATGTGTGACATAGCAGAGGGCAGCTATTATTTAACACCCACGGAGCAGTGCATGGGGGCGGTACTTTGCCAGTCAGGGATTCAAACCAGCAACCTATTGATCTCAGGCACACTTCCCTAACCATTAGGCCACCACCACATGGGTGTGCCCTTCCCTATTCCCATGTCCATCCTGGGATGGACTCCAAGCTCACCACAAGCCTTACATTGGACAAGTGTTCGCTGAAAATGGATCTAATACTGGCCAGCACTGATGCTGGAAGGCCTGCTGTGTGAAGACTAACACAGGCCGAGTCAGCAGTCAGTCCACTGTCAGGTCACAGCTCTTCCTGGTGAAGGGACATTGGAGACCAAGCACATCTGTCACATTGCATTTGGCCTGCCATGTTCACCTGGGGAGGGCGTGTGGTGCAGTGTGTTTGTGCGTGTGTGTGTGTGTGTGTGTGTGTAGGGGGGAGGGGCACAGAGTGGAAAGAAGCCCAGAGGCCCATTCTGTCCTCTCAGTTCCCCCGCGTGGCTCTCTGTCCCTTGTCCCAATGCCTGTGGATTTTGTTACCCTTAATTACATCTTAATTACTACACAGATCACAGGTCCTCTGTAAACTATAATGTGAAATTTCTTTGAATAGAAGCTGTTTCCGCAAATACCTTTCTTTTGGATCGAAACGAAAAGGACGGATGAACGCATTTGGTTTATTTTTGGCTTCAGCCTACATTCAGTGAAGCGAGGAGACACACTGCCAATGACGCTAATGTTTGCTGATGGGAGGGGGGGCAGTGGGCATCAGAGGGCCCTGCTGATTGGGGTAAAACACGTCAATGCGACCTCTGCCAGACGGGAGAGGTAGATAAATCTGTACAACTAGTCAAATGTAAGGATTCACCACTGCTGCTCCTTTTAATGCTTCGTCTCGTTTTTCACGGCGGTGTGACGTACGCAGTGGGACCGCACCGTGTGCGACGGTGGCTGTCGTCGTCTCTGTCCTGCATTGCCCCTCCCCCTCATCCTCTCCACGTAGGCACGGCCAAGGGAACATGCAGAACAAGACGCAACATGCATGCTTCTGACCCACACATTTTCAGAACGGTGACATGACTGCTCATCCCATCCCTTTGATGAGTCATTATGTAATGTACCGTTTAGTCGTTTTCTGTTCATTACTGATTGGGCCATTATCTATGTGAGAGCAGAAAAAACAAGGATCTGTTTTGTGCGATTGGTTTGGGCTAAATGAAGTGATATTGTTTAATATATATTACTGAGCCAGACAGTAGAGAGCCGCGCAATCTGGTGTTATGAGGGCGAGCCACAAATCTGCTGGCTTTCATTAACATATGGTGGCAGTGACCCGGCCTGAATCTGGTATCGCTTTGGTGAAAATAAATCGGCAACACAGAAAGAAAAAGCACTAAGCGAATTACAACAATTGATTTTTAATTTTTTAACTTTCGAATGTACAGGTAGCCAAGACAGATTGGTGTGTAGTTCAGTAAATAATGGACCTAAATACCTTTTTGAATACTGCAAACCACAGAACTCCCCGTTCCTCCGTGTAAATACAATGATTGAAAGCAACATGAGATGTGCCACGTGTGTGGGCAGGTTCAGGGATAATCATGTGCTGACCCATGGGAATTGGAGGAAACAGTCTGCAAACCAGTTTTTATTAAAAGAAGAATTTGAGCGCCTTCCATAAGCAGCCCACAGTGATCTTATTTGGCCACTTTTTCGGAAGAAAGTGGCCCAGTGAAAACAGCTTGAAAGGGTGAAGTAAAATGACAAGTAATGTCTTGGCTGAATGTCTTTATGAACGCCCCAAATCTGACAGTGACTTTTAATGCTCTGATCTACTTTTATTCTGCTCCCTCTGACACTCCAAAGATGAAATCCCGTAAGACTGGTTTTGGGTGGGATGGAACGGATAATTGATTTGGGTACGGGCGTGCTTCAATGAGACCAGGACGAGGGATGGCGAAAGACCTCCTTTTGGCATCAATTCAAGGGAAAACTGAAGAAAAAAGTGAGTATCTGGTTACGAAATGTTTCTTTGTGACGGCTGCTATAGCATGAAAGCTGTGAACTTTGCTGAAAATGGCTACAGGAATGTGGAGAATGGAAGAAGCATCATTATTATTGGACGGTGATAAGGCACGAGCAAACCGACTAAATGTGCTCGACTTTACCGGATATCCAGCTTGCTACTGCTCACCCTTATCTCTGGAGATCTTCTTTTGTTGTTGACCTTGAGAGGATGACATTGGATTATCTGTTCTCCGCAGTGTTACTCTCAGATCACATACTGATAATTTTAATCACATACATGCTTCTTACACCCATTCCGGCTAAGGTGTGCTTCAATCTCAGGCTGCAACCTGTATAGCGGAGACCCACCCAGCTGCAGAGCGTGTCGGCACGGTTTTAGGCCTGCAGTTTCAGGACGGAACTTACCTGGTCAGACAGACATAAAGGTGGTGGATGATATGGTGAGTATTTGTTGTTGTTTAGACTGTGTTGCCACAGCGAATAAGAGCTGAAGGATCTTAGTTTTTACTAGTCTAACTAAAAGAATGTCTACAAAAAAACTGGGTGTAAGACTGTTGGCCTAAAACTGTGGTAATATCACAGTTCTGTGGCTCTGCAAAAGGATGATATCGGTAGGGGATGCTACATCAGGTCTGAGGTGCATACTGTACATGGGGGTGGGGACACAGGGGAACTGGTCCCACCTGAAAGCAGATTGGCTCACGGAGTGCCTGCTCCACTGTCACTCAACGATTCAAAATATATCATTAGCTAATGATAATATTGGCCCCTCTGTATGAAATATGGCCTCTCTTATGTCCCCCACCTTCAATCGTAGAATCTCCCATCAGGTGTCTCCCGTTTTTTCTTCAGCTATGGGCCCAGAATGCTGAAACCGTTCTTTCTTGTTTGCTATTCTTTTTTCCTTTTCTGGTAAAATAAGGGCCCTTAGTGTGTTTCCTCGCTTGAGTGTTTCCAAAGTCAAAATCTCTTATGTTCAAACCTGAAGCTGAATCAAGAAGAGGCTAAACACAGAGGAACCAAGGGCTAATCATGGTGTTGCCATGGCTCCCGCACTTTGAATTCTTTGATGCCCTTCTACTGCTCACCACATGCCTTCTGGGAAAAAAACAGACCGAAGGCATCAAGTACTAATGTGGATCAACCAGAACAGAAGGTTATGGCACGCCTTTGAAACTGTCACTGCAGCTCTGACCCAATTTGTAGCTACAGCACAAACAAATATTGTGATTGAGAATGTCGTCTTCTCAAATTTCATTCATTCAGAACCTGTGAATGGCCCAGTTCTATTTATGGAATGTGTCTCTAAGTAAGACATGTTAAAAGCATGTGGCTCGTCATTATGTTACACTTGCATCCAAATTAGCACTGATGCTAAAACCGTCCCACTCCAGACATGATGGTCTTTGTGAGGGCTGCTATATAATGAAGGCAGTGAACTTTGCTCAGGAAAGCTGACAACCTTTCAAATGTTTCACTTGCTGTTTGTAATCTGAGATGTACTGGATATTCCCTGGTTCTCTGGAGTTTTTTTCTCCTGGCTGGTTCCTATGTCTCGTTTCCTGGTTCTAGTTTCATGTTAGGATTCCATGTTCTTGTCTTCTGGTTGGTTCCTTTCCCGTTGTTGGAGTCCTGATTCCTCACCCTGGGCTGGTTCTTGTCCCCTGGGTTTACCAGTTCTCTGCAGTTCAGTTCTCCCCTGTTCTGGAGCTGACCCACCAGCCAGCAGCCCAGCTTCCTGACAGTTGCCTGTATCTCGTGGTATCTGTTCGCCCTGGACTCAGGGACAGTTGGGTGGATGACCTGGCAGTTGAGTATAGGATGGCTCATTTCAGATATTTGGATAAATAACATTAGTTGCACAGATTAGATTACACTAGATTAACACATGAAAATGCCACCATGTGTCCTCTCTTTCAGCCTGGAATGATATTGTGTTTATTGACATTTAACCTTGAAAATGTCTTTCAGCTTTAGCTAAGAATTCTATCTGTTAAACCAGTGTTTTCCAACCCAGTCCTCAGGGTGCCCCAGACAGTGTTTGGCTGGGAGCTGGGAGGGAGCAAAAATGTGGACTTTCTGGGGTTCCCAAGTTGGTCATATCTATTCATTTCAGACTGGGATATTTCATGTCCTTTATTTTATTTTATTTTATTTTATTTTATTTTATTTTATTTTATTTTAATTTTCCTGTTAGGCCTTGGCCTTGACCTCTGCAAAAACTCATTTTATTGCTCAACCTCAGATTCTTGAAAAGGTGCTTGACCTGGAATAATTGCTACCACTGAAAAACCTTTAGAAACCTGACCCCAGGTGACCTTTGTTCAAAAAGACCTTGATTAAAATGAATGCTTAATGCTCCATGTTGCATTAATTTGAAAAGCTTCATGATGACCATGTTTTACTTGACCTTCATGCAGGATACAGTATTAAGAGATACGGAGAATTCCTTTATGTGAAAAGTTCTCATTACAATTCTGCATTCTGAAAAGTGCATATTATAATTAGTGACTTTTGCTTGAAGGTGGATTATGTATATGTGTCTGTTTGTGCACTGGTAAACTAAAGATTAGCAAAGACTCTCTTAGGACACACCATTGCTGTCTCCTTGGCCTGAAGCAGATCTACTGCTTTGATTTACTCAGAAAAAGTCCTTCTGCATCTAAATCTGAGTGTGAGCCAACAAATGGTGTGAGATTCAGCAGCCTTCAGCTTTGGCTCATATGTTTCTTGTTTTGACAGAAGTACCCCGCATTCTCATTAACAGGGGGAAAAGACAGGTTCTTCTGCAAGTCTGCCGTCATTGAGTCGGCTGTGCTGTTCTGCATGTGGCAGCTTAATGATTCTGTTTGATTAGGACCGAATCGAGACATGCTCAGTAGACTCCAACCTGAGAACCCTTGTAGGAGTTGGCAGCTGGGAGCCAGGCAACCGGATTCAGGCACGAGCAGCGATTCAGGGCATTGTCTTGGCACAGGATGGCCAGGAAGGGAATCCGGGCACAGAGCAGCAAATGTTCTGGCAGGCGAGAATGAAAGTCACAGAATAACACAGATCCTGTTTAAGGGAAGAAGTCAACCGAAATTCTGTTTGATACAGCATATGGGTCTACGTTGCCTCTCTTTGAATCCCACACTTGGTTCTTATTGTTGTCATCTGTCAGAACAATAAGCAGCTGCACCCACCTTAGGCCTACAGGAATTTGGGGTGGAAGAGTATTCTTAAAGTGCTACAAGATCCATTGTTGTATTAACGGGAACTGCAGCTGTGATTTTGAATAAAATTTAATGTTACTCCCTTTAGTAAATAAGCAGTTGCTTATATGAAACAAGAGTGAAACTGCAGATGTGGCCTGTGTTACGGCCTTTGGATGAAGGTGTTAGCTACGCAAAGATGTAAATCATGTCAAAGAAGCTGTCAGGATGAAAACAGTGTCAGTCACAGTGCATTTTTGTTTCATTATTTTAGTGCATATCCATGCATACTTTAAAAAAACCACTATGTGATTTACCCCGAGGCTAACGCTAACTAAAATTGAGGCAGCGTGGTTCCCGTTGCAGCACACCGCATGCAGTGTCGCAACAAGTTATGTTTGTCATTAGCAATATTTGACAGTGTTATAGACTGCATTACTACAAGCTGATTGGTCCTGTACACCATGTGACATGTGTTTTTTGAGGATATTAACTATAATATAATGCTCACCCATGTTGTTTCGGTTCTGACGTTTATTCCAAAAAAAAAAAAAAAAAACAGTCATGGAACAAAGTTCCACTCCCTTGCTGGTCATTTCAGCAAATATATTACAGATACAGCTCACTAAATGCACCATTTCTACAGCAAGCATTGGGGAGCATTAAATATTAAGGGACTAATTCTTGGTCATCCACTCCAGTGTAATTATTTGGTAGAGGATAGGAAATCACTGGAGAGATCGAGGTAGAATTTTTTCACTGGATTATTTTGTTTCCCCTATAATAGCATAACTGAGTGACCCCAGTGAACCATAGCTTTCTTGTAAGTTGTTGTTCCATCCAGCTAAACTCAAACGGCCTTCTATTCCATTCACATACGATCAGTATGTGTCCATTAAAAAGGTCGTAATCGGAAACCTTAAGGGCTTACAAGAATATATTGAATATATTGTGCATTCTGTTATGCAATTTGTGTGACTTATTGTTCTGAGGATGCAGGAAGCCACACTGGACTCTATTTTGCCAATCTAATGCAAATCATAAAAAGTGAACTTCAACTAACATTCATGGGCGTGTCCAAATACATTTTGCTATTTTGATGACGGAAAAAACAGACTTTGCATCATAGCAAGGCGCTCTTAATTATTCAGAGGTGTGTTTTGGGCATAACATGCAATGAACCAATTCGAATAGCATGTCACCTTACCTTTAAATGGCAGCGGCACATGATCTACGGTGGATTGGTATTACAGTGGCGCATTTGCCTGACAAGCCAGATCGCATTTTGCCCGAGGAAATGGATATGCTTGTGCACGAGGTGAAAAGCACGAGCACATCATCTATGTGAGCAACACTGTTCCACCTAAACCTTTCGAGGTGAAGCAGGCGCGGACTGAGGTAGCAGGGAATGAGTGTGTCCTCGTTTTCTGACATCACCAGATCAACCAATCACTGCCAGTAATGGTATAATTATGTCAGAAGATGGAGAACACAGAAGTTTGCTGCTGAATGAGCACAGAGGCCAAGAATGGTGACTTAATTATGCTTTTGCATTTTTTTTTTATTTTAATTTATGTAAATATAGATAAAAATCCTCCAATGGGCTCACCATCTGTCGGAGGGGCCAAAGGGGTCGGGTGCAGTGCGAGTTGGGCAGTGGGGACCTTGGCGATCCGATCCTTGGCTACAGAAGCTAGCTCTAGGGACATGGAATGTCACCTCTCTGATGGGGAAGGAGCCTGAGCTGGTGCGCGAGGCTGTGAAGTTCCGACTAGTTAGAGTCGGGCTCATCTCGACGCATGGCCTGGGCTCTGGAACCAGTCTCCTCGAAGTGGGTTGGACCCTCTTCCACTCTAGAGTTGCTCACGGAGAGAGGCGCCGAGCTGGGGTGGGCATACTTATTGCCCCCTGGCTGGGGTCCTGTACATTAGGGTTTACCGCAGTGGACGAGAGGGTAGCCTCCCTTCGCCTTCGGGTGGGGGGACGGGTCCTGACTGTTGTGTTGACTCTCTTGTTCTACTGGGGGATTTCAATGCTCACGTGGGCAATGACAGTGAGACCTGGAGGGGCGTGATTGGGAGGAACGCCCCCCCCGATCTGAACCC
>JAODKE010000101.1:10374869-10409601 GCA_026779605.1 Mormyrus hasselquistii
AGTTCACTATTACCTATTGAGTAATTAAGCATAACTCCTTAGTAGTGAATAGTACTAATTTACGTGTTAATGAAACACTACTTATTTGTTGCTGCTTACTTCCTGTATATTTACCCGTTAACTGTGGAAATGTATTATAGTGTTACCAGAAACACCAATTTTACGAGCGAGCAAGTGCAAAATCATTTAAAATTTGGACAACAGGCGCGCATAGCATGAAAATCATCAATGTGCTTGTACAAAACTAGCAAAACCACTTTGTGTCATGCTTTGTACCGAATTGTACCGGAAAATAGGGCCCATTGCATTACTAGAATTATGTTTGTTAATGTTTCCCAAGGAGATGTAACATTTATCTATGACATTTGACCCTAAAGCAAAAGTCATTCATTTTCAAGGGATGTTTGAAATATACTATTATTATTATTTTTATTATTATTATTATTTTTAATTTTAGAAGTTCTAGCTTTGGCCACATCCTAGAAATGCTATGATATCATGTGATATGACCTACAGTGACCTATAGTACGATATGAACAGGTGTGAATTCCGGACAGAGTCAGCTGTGTATTGTGGGTCTTTGAATCCCTGAAAAGGCACTTAGCTTTCACAGCTCACTGTATAACTAGTAGGGTGCCGTAAGGGATAATGTGCCTATTTTTTCATTGATGGCCTGTTTATATGCTGCAAACCCCTACTGGAAAAGTGGTCTCCAAGATAGATGGATAGATAGATTGATGGACCTATTTATATATAAATCTGTTTGCTTTTGGGAACGTCTGAGTGCAGCAGTGCCGGCTTTTTCGGCAGAACGTTTATTTGTGCTGAATCCCCGGCAGGCTGAATGTTTCCTCCCTTGTCACCGGTGAATTTTAATAGCTACTCACTGATATATGCTACAAGTCCCCTGATTACACAGAGGCTCCGGCAGCATGGTTGTTTCTCAGCACATGTGACCTGCCGTAGGGAGGTGTCATTAAATGGGGAGACTTTATTGGATGACAAGTGTGACTGGATTGGACCCGCGTGTGGGTGGAGGTACACCTGAAGGAAAAATGGGATAAATTACAGCTTTCAGCGACACACTCGTCATCGGACAAAGGATATTTCTGAGCGTCGAATTGACTTGTATTATGTATGCCTGATTAAAGGGTAGGTAAATGGCTGAAAATGAACAGATATAATGGGATTTCTGTGTCGTTCATGGAATCAGGATGCGACCTTGTTAATACTGCGTCCCTCGTTAGCCCCACAGGCAGCAGAGAGCAGAAGGGACTTCATCAGGCAGAGCTGACTGTCTTCTTCCTGATGCCGATACGCTGCCATCATTATACTGTAGTGTGAAACGAGCCTGTTTAGGATGCCACAGCATGAATTGGCCCAACAGTCTAGGCCGTTTCATTACAGTTGAAATGCGACGCGTGCCACTCAAACCCATTGTTCGAATTTCAAGCTGTGGGGGTGGCAGGGATCTGTGTGTGTGTGTGTTGGGGGGGTGCTACAGGGTAGAGCTCCATAATGGGCTGTCTGGAGACCTTGAGTTGGTCACCTTCTCTCTGCCACAGTGCCTCCTGCTGAGCTTAGCTTGACAAACAGGGTTGCCAAGCCCAGGACTATGACAGTGCTCCTCCTCTATATATTCACTTTATATAAACTTTATTAACACCCAGGCTCCATCTCACTCATGGTGCTGTTTTTTGAGCAGCGCGCTCACATTATAATGGCAGTCCGATTTAAAAAGGGCAGGGACAATCTGTCCACCGTGCCAGAGGGTTTTTGAGAAGGGTAATCTGGACGAATGCCCAATGCTTTCTTCCTCCAGGATAGAGGACAAACAATTTGATCTCAAAAGATTAATGGTTCCCCTGCCTTCGGATTTTGGTAGATTTAAAACTTCAGTAGAGAAATATTGGTGACAATTACCTGTCATGATGAAACCAGGGTTGCATTTAAGGTTAAAATACAACAGCTACTGTCACAAACAGATGACATTAACATGAGTTAAATGCCATTTGGATTAAAAATTGTAATTTCAAGGAAATAAGAGGTTTAAGTGGTGCCCTTGGGGCTCTTTATTTTATTTTTTTAATTGGAGACAAAGGAGAGAAAGCTCCAAATGGTGCTGTTTTGCATTAATGCTCAGCGTGAAGCTGACATTTTCTTGAAATCTTTGTATCATCAGTTATCTGCATGCTTCCATAATCACTAAACATCTCTCTCTCTTGCAGACATGCACATATATATGAGTCAATTTAAATTATCTTTTTATTTACTGAGTGCATATCACATGGAAATGTGTGATGAAAGTGCAAGACTGGGAACTGGGTCATCGAGTCATCAGTTCAGAATTAAGCATCACAGAAGATCAAAGAGACAGAGATGCTAAGGAGGGAGCCTGATTAGCATTAAGGGAAGCCTCTTCTGTTCCATTGTGTCTCCGCTGAAAGAGGGGTCTGGTGGGCTCCCTCCCCTGGCCAGTATGTCACAGGGCCCCAAACCGCCACAGAAACTAAACAGCTCCAGTTTCTCAGAGCAGTGGTTGATTAAATTCTGGGCATGACAACGAATGATAACATTTTGAGTTTGTGAGATGTTCCGACTTATGGGAATAATTTAGAATTTGAATTACAGGGAGGGGGGTTATATATTTCTAAATATCTAAACCTGTACATTCAGTTATTTCACAAAAGGACTTTTCTCATTTTTATTTTGAGTAAATTGATGGACTTTTATCTTTTTTTTTCCTTAGTTCTTGTAACAATCCTGTAAACCTGGAATGGAAGTAAAAACCTCAACCAGAAAATCAGTCTTAAGAATTTTTAAACATAACAAATCCATATGAAATCCATATACTTAAGGGTAATTTTTGTTTCCCCTGAACTTTATATCATTAACTGTTCCTGGTCAATACACTTGCTAGTCAGACTGAGATATTTTTGTTTACGTTAGTATATAGTTGTGTGAACTTCATCAAAACTCTGGTATATTAGGGTTGTCCAAACTGGTTATGTTATGAAGCTCTGCGGTTTTTAAGGTAATTGTGGGTAGGAATGCAAATTTTGGTTCTATGCTGTCTGTTTGGTCAGGGTCGTATTAGCGGCGTACCCTATAGCTTTTACGCGCTGCAAGGCTTATCTTCGCTTCAGTGCGTTGCGGAAGCTAAGAGGGGACGTTAAAGCATATGCTGCTGCTAATTGTGCCTTACTGTATTCAAACAGAACAAAGCGTCCATAATCCGAACTCCTGTGTACGGTGTATACCAGGATACCAGTTGATGACTGTTATATAGTCATTACTAAAAACAGACACTTCAATTTATAAATATAGGACTCTGGTCTATTATACATAAAGAATCAAAATTCGAGTGAAATAAATGCATGGGAGTGTGGAGACACTTGCCCACAGTTCCGTCAGCTTCATGAAGTCGTGTTTCTCTTTCCACAGGGAACGGCCTGTGAGTCAGAGTGTTTTACATTATATAATGATGGCCCAGTTTTTTTTCTAAGTTGGAAAAGATAAGCTTGTGCAGAGTGATTATTATTGTTTTTCTATATTTTAAAGAGATCCACGTTTCTCTCTGCCGCTCTAAAAAACATTGTCATGATTGTGTGCCGCCTTTGTGTGATGTAGGGGATGATATCAACCACCTCCATCCCATCGGTTTAGACACAGACTATTCAGTTATCTTCATTGCTTTAACATGAACACAGACTTTGCTTATGGGAAAGTGAAGTCTAAAATATGATGTGAAACCATGCAGGAAATTTTGGTGAAGAAACAGAATCAAATAACTGACTTCAGTTGTTAACCTATTGAAAAGGTGGCGGGAGGCAGTCGGAGGTAGGGTGACAGTCTGGGGTTCGGTTTGGGTGATGGTTTGTGTTTGTGTCAGATTGCCTTTCTTAAAGTTGCTTTGCTTTTATTCTGTTTTTAAGTGTTTTATTTCCCCTGGTTTAAACCTTCGTGCCCCAACACACAGAACAATAAACGCTGCAAACAGGATGTCTGCAGGGCACGTTTCTTATAACATCTCTGCATCTAGACAGTGGTAGAGTTTGCTTTACAGACACAGTAGCAACAGAGGATCTTAACAAAATTGCATTTCTCCAGCATGGTACACCTTCTACATAACAGAACATCTTATCAAAGATATTTGCTCTAAATTTCAGTGTGATACATTTTACATGAATCATGGCATAACCATGGCATATTCAACAGGAATACATCAATTTCTTCTTTTCTATCTACAATTAGTTCTTAAATATAAGTAATATGCTTGGCTGAAAAGTTACACTCAGTGTTTAATATCATTAAACTTAAAATTAATTAGAGTTAAAATTTGGAATAAATGCAATTAATCGATTAATCTCAAATGTCACCTGGCAACCTGTAACTCAGGCCTCCTCAGAGGAAACAGGACTTAACTGAAGGGCTTCTGCTGCTTTGTACGATGGCTGTCAGCAGGTCCACCACATCCCACTTGAGGGTATCATTCGGGTTGAAGGGTTCGGAGGTGATACTGGTCCTTGCTAATGGGACACTCAGCAGGGAGGAAAACCCAGTTTACATGGCATCCCATACTTAAGTATGAACAACAGGTAAAATATGGAAGCTCCTCTGCTGAAGTTATCGCCTGAGTTTATCTGACAGAAGCAATATTGCGTTTTCTTCTGGGACAAACTCACTGTACCATCTTCCCAATCCTCCATGCTTGAAATGAATGAGCAATATACCTGTTTGCTTTCTGTAGCTCTCAGATATACAACATTCTTTTATACAAGATGCAAAATATGACCCCAGGTGTTATTTTTCCAAGTGCTACATGTATGTATGGGGTTACTGTGGGGGCTGTTCTGAATGTGGCTGTTTTTTTTTCTTCTTTGTATTTGTATCATTTACTTTCCTTCATGTCTTAGATGATTTTACCCAGTAAAAAACTGATTCACAAGTCAGTGGATGCAATAACAAGTTTTTATTAGAATGAAATGTTTCAATTAGAGGAAAAAGGGAGATAACTGTATTAAAACTACCATGTTATTAAAGGGAAATATAGAATAAGAATAAAGAGAATAAGAATAAAATAAATGTTCAGATAACTCAGCAGATGCTGTAGTATGCTTAAATACTGTATAAAAACATATACAGTATATGGTGTATATTTGTTCAGTTTAACAGAAGACAAAAATTGTGTTCTTCAAAAATGTACGGATATTCTCTTGGAAGGCTATAAGAACACAGTTCTGACTTTTTGACCACTGTAATCAAACTGATGTAGTTCCAGAAAACCTAGCAGTTGTGAATTATGTTTATAAACAATAGATTCAGAGTCACTGAAACGGAATTTGAGATGCGCTCAGGAATACAGTTCTGAATGGCAGAAGGAGGTAAAGCCCATTCCCCAAGGTGAGGGGTCTCTGGAGTCTTCGAAAGTTAGAGAAAGCATATGTCACCGCAAAAAAACACGCGGCTAAAATTTATTTTCCGGTCCTTCTGACCTGTAACAGTCAGGACTCTTCACACAGTGGACCTCGATGCCGTGTCGACTCTAAGGGGTCTGTAGTGCTCTTACTTTCACAGCTCCGTACCCCTGGCACCAAGGTCTTCAATTTCAAGCTGCAAAAACACATCTTGTGGCAGCATTCTGGAGCAGCTGACGGAATGGGCTAGAAGTCGAACCGCGACAGAGCTGTAATGGTATAGGTGGGAGAGCATCGTCGGCTGGATAAAGAGCTGCGCTGACAGCATCATGAGCTATGGGCAGGTCTGTTGGATATGACCCAGCAGGAAACCTCTATACCGGATTTAACAGACCTGCCCGTACATCAGGAAGCGACAGACCTGGCATGGGTTGAGTATTTCTTTGTAATAAAGGTTGTAAATGCGAGACAGGAGATATTTTTTCACTGTCACTTACATTACGGTGAAAGTGCTTCCTACCAACAAACTCACTGCACACACGATGCGACATCACCTACTACGGCATACATCCCCTGGCTGCTTATCGTGTTGCTAATGAACAAGACAAGCTTATCTCACTACCGATATGGCTTTCAGTTCCTCCCACATGACTGATGAAGAAACGGGAATCTTAAAAAGGCAAAACTTTAGCAGTTCTCTGATGCTTATGCTTTATTACTCCCCATATACTCATTTAGTCCTGAGTATTTCTGTCCCTGCATTTCCCATAACATTGCGGGGCCTATTCCAGGTATAAACCAATTAGCACACAGAGAGGTCAGATGATATATGTGATGCGTACGCACGTCCGCATGGGGAATTTATGGCCAATGGGAGGAACCCGGAGCACCTCCAGGAAACTCACCCAGAAACAGGAAGAAAATGCAAACTCCAGGCACAACAGCCAGAGCCCTGAAACACGAAGCAGCAGGCCTTCTGCATTACTACTTCTACAATACAGACGAATTAAGTACAAATACAATTAACGTTCATTTGCTATTACATTGCTATTACTTTGCTAAAGTACATTGGAAGGTGTTAGTTTTTGCATATACTATCTTGCTCTTTTAAGACACATAGAGGTTAGGGTGGAGCTTACGGATAGAGCACAGGGTTAGCCATTGATCCAGTACCCCCCACCCCCCCGGGGATTTTTCAGAGGGTTCGGGGCCTTGCTCAAGGGTCCAAGAGAGATGTAGCTACTCTGCTAAACATGGGATTCAAACCAGCAATCTTTTCATTGCAGTCGGAGGCCAAACATGCTGAGCCGCACGTCGCTCCCTGACATCAACCCTTACAGCATTAAATTCAGATATGAATTTCCGAACCCAGTACAAGGAGGTTAAAAATCTCCTGAATGAAACGGCAGCAGGTAATAATAAGGAGGATGAATGTATGTGGACAGATTAGAATCGCAGGAGAGAAAGGTACATGACCCAAGTGGCTTCAGGTGACAGTGCCAGAAAAAACACTGTTTATGGGAGCTGTGAACGACACGGAAGCCGCATCAATAAATCTTTTCATCAGCAGCTGGAGTAAATCATTCATGTGCTGGCTTCGGGTCAGCTAAAACTTAGTGGATAAATTGAATTAATAATGAACAGTGAGGGAAGATTTTTCTTCTCAGGAAAAACTGAAAAGCTGTAAAGATTTCAGCTTTTTGATTCACATGGTAACCTGAGGGTTATATACATTGGTGAAATTTATTGTTTCAATTTGCTGCAGGCGGGCTGTTGCGTACCACCTAGCGACGCATTCCAGTTGCGAAGGTGGGGCTGCGGCTTTCATGTCTCCTACTCCTGACTGATCACATGCGGTTTGAACTGCAGCACATTCATCCATTTATCTGCGTTCTGTCTTGGTCAGGGTCACAGGGGAAGTGAAGCACAGAGCAGTGCTTCAATTGAATATATTGCAATAAATCCATCCATCTACAAGCTGCTTGTCCTGGACAGGAAGACGAGCGGGGGGGCTAAAGCCTATAGCAGGCGGCATAGGGCACGAGGCTGGGGTACAAAATACCTACCTATAAATGGACACATCCATGCAAACATGCAGCCATTAAGTGCAATTTAGAGACAACAGTCAGCTCAACTGCAGATCCTTAGACTGGGAGGAAGCTGAAATGGATGGTACAATTCCGGTGCTACACAGCTGGACCCTGCAGCAGTACATGAAGCATCATCCATTAATGCATCCAATGTCCAACTGCTTATGCATGCCATGGTTACAGGGCAGAGAGGAGCACCTCCCAGGCAGCGTAAAGCAGGGCAACACCCCGAATAAGGCGTCGATTCCTCATGGGGAACCTACAGTATATACTATGGGCAGTTTGTAGACACTGATCAGCCTAAATGCAGACCTTTGGACTGCAGGAGGAGACCGGCACTGCACAAGGAGAACATGCAAATAGAGCAAACGGGGGGATTTGAACCCACAGTCATGGAGCTGTGAGATATCAGTGCCACCCAGTATCGACTAATTCAATTTCAGCAATCTTCCCAATGTCGAACTGAAATTATATTGAACGTGTAGCATATTATGTCTTTTAATCTTTCTCAATACAAATCGATTGCTACAACCCTAATAGGTATTTAGAGAAAATGATTTTGGGTTTATAGAAAATATTATAAAGGTCATTCTATTTCCTGGGTGAAATCGCAGGATTGGCATCAGCTGTCATTTCCGTGAAGAATGGGATTTTCTCTCCAAACACTCCATTAAACCCAGAGATATCGTGTCCTTCACTTTCCGTTCTCTTGACCACAGATTGTCAAACTGAAGCAGTACTGGAAATACATGCCTTCAGGGGAGGAAGAGACCAAAAACCAATTCCCTGCATCTGTTGCGTTCATCTCAAAAGGATTTATATAAACAAGGCAATTTCTCTGTTTCTACTGGCAAAAAAGTACAAATCCACAACAATTCAATGAGAGTTATTTTTGTTAGCTGCAAACAAATATTTTGATAAGAGCGGCAAAAATATGGCAGATTTTTTTTCTGACTCATAACAGCATGATAACTATGGGCACCGTAGGACCAATTGAAAACTGAGCAAAGTTATACTGCAAATAAATATCTGATAGTTATGCTGTTGCTTAAGGCAAATCGCAGTCTGAAAGATCTACATGTCTTACGTAGGAGTGCTGGTCTTTCAACTGAATACAATATTCCGTGATGAGACCGTTTCTGTGTTTCTACCCGTGCCTTGGAGGCTGCCCTGGCTGACCCCCGAGGGAGACGCGCCGCGCTGTACAGCATTCAGCACCAGCTCCCTTAATGTTCCTCAGAATCACCTCTCCCCTGATTTCACACTGCTGCTGGTCACCATGGAGACCCCGGATGGGCATTCATTTATCCGATTTATTGACGAGAGAAAACAGAGCCCATCTGGCAAGAGCAAGAAAAAAAAAAATCTGAATTAATCTAAGAAGGCTTGTTTAGGCTGTGTATCCATTTTTGTTATCATTGCAGTCGGTATTGTAATATATTTACTTTAAAAATTAGCCCACAACTAGTATTATTTGGCATGACTAATTGACATCTCTCCAATTTTCAATTATATTCCTGAGCATTGCTGGAACTTCAGTGTAAGGTTTTTACACTGTGGAAGAAAAGGATGAGAAATACCGTACAGCAGCTCCTTTGGGCTAAATCTGCACACAGGTGCTAAGAGCAGACCATAAATATGACGTTAATGAATAATCCTTTCGCCCTAAGGTGACTGCCCCATTTACTCTACACCGGTACACCCAGTCGAAGATTCACATTTTGCTGACGTTGGAACTATGTGATGGCAGCTTCAATTAAATGACTCCAAAATGAAGCATTAAATTACGGCTTTATGTTAGCCGTTAGGTGTTAGAATACATCCAAGGGTTCTCTGCCTTAACCACACTTCTCTTGGCCTGACCTCTTTACCCCACCCTTACTGGTGAGGCTTGATGTCATTACACACATCTCCTGTGGCAACAGGCTCCAGATCTGTCAGTGGCCCGCGGGTGACACACAATGGCCTCTCTTTGCGTCTCCTAGCACCTGTGCCGCTAATCACGCGACGAGGAGTGAATGGATGGGGCATGCTAGGCAGACAGAAGTTCTACGCCTTGTTATGGGCTGTTACGCTCGATGACCTGCAGTAACCTCTCTATGTTTTGTGTACACACGGGGCAGGCGGTCTAGCCGTGCTCGGTCCAGATATACGTCACACACATGCAAAAACAAACAAGCGTGACTCTCGTCTTTCATGAACATTGCGAAGGCAGTTCAGCGTTATTGCGTATTGAGCTTAATGGCATAATGAATGCCTTATGACGGTTTCTGCTTTTTCTTGCTTACGGTTGAGTTCATGCCTTTTCAGCCATGTCAACAAAAATGCTCAATACACCCAGAGGCTTTATCGCAGAAATCTATGAAATTATCACAGCTAACTTGACTTGACAAAGCTGCATGGCCCTTCCTGTAACTGCTTTTCCTGATTCAACTAAATGTAATGTAATGTTTTGCAAAACAGATGACTTTGGAAAGGTCTGCAGAGGTCGAGAAGCGAAGCAAAATTCTCATCAGCAGTAACTTTAGCTGCCCTGCTCTGTATACTGTATGTTTGGTGGTTTGCATGCCACAGAAAAGGTTGAAAAAAAAAGTTTGACTTGGCATCGCATTATATGATATGTGTGAGACTGTGAGTGTGATTGGCCTTCCAGAATGTTGTGCTTTTTGCTGCCTGGGATAAGCTACAGGCTCCCCTGATAACCGTGGCGATAAGAGGCTGGGAATGGATGGATGAATGCTTTCAAAGCTTGAGCTCACAGCTATAAGCTTGTTTACAGCTGTCATTTTGCTTCTAGCTGTGATGTTGTACTATTTATCATAAGGCAGATATTGAGATGTGGCTGAAGATTTCTGATGTTTGGCCGTTACCTCTTTTCTACCAACATCCACTTGCATCACTCATGTGCCTCAAAAGGGAACTTTTTAAGAAATCATAATAACAAATATCGCGTCATAATAATAACTCTAGATAATGCTCCAATACAGGGATCCAGGGAAGAAAGTAAGGAAATTGCATTTTTTCCTTGGATCGATGACAATGGTCTTGCAGTGGACTCTGGCTATATTAAGGGCAAGGGTCAAAAAATAAAAAGGGCACATACTGCATGATGTGCATCCCCCCCCCCCCCCCCCCCCCCCCCTAAAAAGGGTAAATATTTTTTGTGGAATAAGTTTTCCTTTTTTTTTACTTTAATTTATTTATCATTAAAGTTATTCAACTAATGTTTTGTCAACTACAGAAACAAACTAGATATCAAAATTTCCTACACTTAGGGACACCTTGGGGCTACATTATTTCATCTGTATCTCTTAGTGGGGCACCGTATCTCATTTAAAGTGAAGGCAATCCATCAAAGGTCTTTTTCTCTCCATTACAAGGGCACTTCATCTTGTTTTCTCACTTGGAAGGGTACCCTAGAGGGTACGTTATTTAATCTACTTTTCTTGCATGTACAGGAAACTGCATCTCATAGTGAAGTACCATATCTCCACTGGAGGGCCATCCATTAGGACAGCTCCTCACATTCTCGCACATGACCGGACACCCTATGCAGCACTGCATCACTGTTTATCCACTAGGGGGCACATATTTGGGCACCTCATCATGTTATCCCGCCACTTCACAGCACTGTATCCCACTTCCTCTACTACAAAGGGCAGCCGTCGACACACTTAATCATGCAAGGGTGACGTAGAGGGCACTGTAAGGATATCCACAGGGACCGTTTACAACAGGCCTCTTAAACTCTGGCCCTCGATTGCAAATCCAGGCCTTGTTTTCAGTTCTCCCAGACAGTTAGGTTAATAATTTCTGATTCTGATTGGCCAGAGGCTTCACACTTACAGGTAAAGGAAGGCTGGAAAATCAGCAGGACTCCGTGTCTGAGGACCGTGAGTTGAATAGCAATGGTTTAGTCCATTGTAAGGAAACCCAACGGGGCACTGTATCACATTCTCTCCACAAGAAGGGCACTAATTAAGACATTTCATCACATTTTCTTGGTCTATAGGGCATCTCCTCACATGAAGGGGGCGCTCTTGATGGCACTCGATCACGTAAAGGGGAAGCCAGTGGCGGCGTTTTCCCAGTCATGGGGACACTGGGCGGGCTGACTCCACCAGTGCAATGGTCAGGGCCAGGTTTTTGAAATGTCTTGTTGGGCTTTGTGTGGAATGGAAAACAGACAATTTCCTGTCAGGTGTGCTTGCTCATCATGCCAGGCTACTTGATTCAACAGCTACAATTACAGGTCAATAGTTTTGCGTTATTCCCCCCCGGACAGCAGAAGAGTAAATGTGCAGCCAGGGCTCTCATCGCCCCCCCCGCTACCCTCCCATGTCCTTGCTCTGCCCACCTCCCCCCGCTGAGTGGTAATGACCCGCCATTTCCTGCCCATGGCTCTGCCAGCGCTTTCATCACATCTGTTTTGTAACGTCGGGCCAATTAAGTGGCTGTTCTCTCAGACGGACCGGCGAGACCACATTTTTCATTCTCCGCCCCCAACCCCACGAAAAATTAATTTGGCCCTGAGATGGTTCTGAAGAGCCAGGCAGCTGCCATAGAAACGCAGCCTGCGATTGGAAAGGGTCAGGTAGCTTACTCTAAAATGCTCTAATGCTAAGCCCTCAATGTAAAAAGAGCTACAAATCAAAGTATCGGCACTCTGAGTTTAGCACAGGTATGCTAGTTTACAACCCATTCGCTACAGTGCATGACCTGTACTGAAATGGCGCATGTCTTGCTGGCTCACTACGCAAAGGCTTTGCTCCTATAAAGAGCCACAATCAAGCAAACATTCACATGACCTGAGGGTTAGAATGAATTTTCATAATTCTCCACACCTCAAACCGTAAGGCCATCAGCTGCAAAAACGCCATCAAAAAGGGGTTTTATGTCAGTTTCAAATGCTCTATTATAAAAATACTGCAAAATAAAATGGCATGAAAAAGGTGCAGTACCCCATGTAGCCACTCAGGAACAGCATCATCTTGACTGCAAAATCATGGTCACTAGTTCATTCATACAGTAGAGCTGATGTCTTACACATTATAACCTTATGCTTTCATACCCCCTGTTAGCTGCTCCCCTGAAAAGAGCACTGTCCTTGTGATATGCTTAAGCATATAGCATCACTGTCAATAGTGCACACTCTGCTTATGAATAAAAGGTATTCATTATCCATCCTGATTCACATCTTCTCACAAATTATCCTGGGGGAGGGCACTTCCACGACCATAATAGGTCACAAAGCTGGGGTTTACCTCAGATACCTAAGTGCATGCCTTTAGACTACAGGAAGAAGGAGGATAATTTTAATTAAAATAAATCAAATGGAGACTCATATCAATATAATCTGTTGAAATCCTGAACCTCAGTACTCAAAAAAATACTCTGGAGACCCATAATTACTGCAAATAATAAAAACAGCAGGTTATACATCGGATTGAAACTTAATTTAACTAGTAATTAAATTTTTAAAATTTTGCATTTCACATATCGCTGGAAATGCCATATTCCTAAGAGATTCCTATGCGTATGATTGTGCTGTGTTTGTTACAGCTTATGATGGATGGAGAGAAATAAAGAAATATAAGTTATATGAGCTGCACCTGGGAACTGTTTCTTGTTTCCAGTGGTAACGGGGTGTCATGGCAAACTCGGAGCGCAGATGACAACAACGTGAGCTGCCACACAGCCATGCTGTTGGAGCCTGACATGCGTAGCAACAAATCTCAAAGCTGCCGGTCAGTGACTGTGAGATCCCAGGACAACTGGCTGGAGACTGGAATCCATTATATTGCCATCAGACATGATTACACTTTTTACAATATTCATTCAATTTGTACAGCTGGTCAATTTTGCTCCAGTCATTCAGGTGAAGTTCCTTGCGATCCAACAATGCTCCTGCAACCTTCAAATAATAATACCCGTGGATAAAACAGTAATCTGCAAATGCAGGCCCTATGACAGTTATGTCCATAACCGGAAGGATACTGCTGATATTCCCACCATTCATAATGCACTCATGGCCATATGTGTAGAGTCCACTGCTGGGGCACCTGGTGTTTTCCAAACTCGTGCTGCAAGCCATCTGAAGATAACGCCCAGCTGCTGGGTCAGATTCTACTGCGGTGCTGTTGCTCCACATGGCCAGCAGGGTGGTGGACTACCGTGTTCTCTCTCTACCTATAGCCACTCGTGGCACTTGTGCAGTATAGATGTATGTATGGCATCAGCTGTGCATAAGTAGCTATCTTCTTCCCCTTGTGGGCTTTTCTGAGCGCATTCACTGCTTAGCGATCCTACACTTACATTGCAGTGATCTTTCCTTACGGCTGAGAAAATCTAGTTCTGAGTCATTACTGGAATTCACAGAAGATTTTCTGGGAAAAAAAATAACGTTAAATATTTATGCAGTACCAAGTTTGGACGCACCTACCCATAGAAATGTTTATTAGTACTATTCTACGGAAGTCTGTAGAGGACCTTTTTTTTTCGTTATCTTGAGGTCCCGACTTATTTTTCTCGTGATCTCGAAATAACCAAAGTCGTTTTCTCGAGATCTCATGACAGGTTTAGTATTATCCTCATGGACGAACGCATCAGAATTTACTTTGATTGTGGACTGTCCCAATTACAATCAGAATCATAATCAGAAGACTTTATTAATCCTGGAGGAAATTGCTCACATCGCAACTGCACAATCACATATAAACAAGAAGATAAGAACAATACAAGTATAAAAATATGAATGAAGTGTAAAACAAATGACAGCACTGTTAAACATTCTAATACATAAAATAAAATAAGATAGAAAATCTCTGTACAGGAATCTAAAATAACTTTGTCCAAAAGTTACAGATAAAGTAAAAGTATATAGGAGTATATTGCACAGTAAAGTAAAAGTATATTGCATCAATATCATAAGTGGTTATATTGCACTTGTTTGTAAAACCAAGTTAGACTTCAAACTGTGAGAAAAAGTCAAGATGTATTGCGCCGAATCATGGATGGGAAGAAATAACAATATGTTTGTCGGTGCTAGAAAATTGTCATATTAGTGTTCGTCATTTGAGAAGGAGCCTCAAAAATTTGCAGCTATACCATTGCAAAAATAATAGTGAGCCTGAACGAGTAGTCAGTTTCATTACCAACCAACTGGAGAGTCCAGGTGATGTTTGAAAGATGGCGGCTTAAAAAATAAGAAAAAAATAAGTTGTGATCTCAAGATAACGAAAAGAAAAAAAAAGTTTATGCATGTTCTCTACAGACTTCTGTATTATTCACTACATTTTATAATACTTTTAAAGACATAAAACTTTAAAATAATATATATAGACTTATGTACTGACAAGAAAAGTGTTAAATAAAAAATTATAATAATTTGTTGGGGGGGGGGGGGGGGCTCTGTGGTTTGGAGTCAGAAAGTTGCAGTTTCAAATCCTTTAGTTAGTAATCCCACCATTGGGACCTTGAGCAAGACCCTTAACCTCAATTGTTCCAGGGACTGACTGACCCTACTGTCTCCTCAGTGCCAGTTGTTGATGATTTTCCAACTGTCCTGAAGGAGGTTCCTCATATATGCTGAGCACTCATTGGCTTCCTTCATTATCTGGTCAGACACCTCCAAAACCATTAATCAGGCTGGCATAAGCATTTATGTCTTCATCTATCGGGCTTTGACAAATAATGGGTGAATTCTGACTCCATCATTCTGTTCATGCATCATAGCAAGCAGACAAACATCACAATCCAAACTGCCAAGCTTTTTCAGTGTTCAGGGCTACCAGCTTAGTAGTCTCTGGTTCAGTTCAGAATGTAAGCAGGATACAAGACAGGAATTTACTCTCCTGTAAGGAATGAAGCCTCAGGGGCTGGCTGTCAGCACCAGTTACAGCTTCATACACATAACATTCACTTAGTCCCTCTGGCAAAATTAAAACCACCAGCATGCAATATACATCAATAATGACTTTTTGTGTTACACACACAGACAGAGAGAGAGAAAGAGAGCGAGAGAGGAAATGCTCCATGATGTTTCTGGTTTGCAGATGCTACATCAGGTGAAGCTTCTACAGTCCATTATAGCCAATCTGTGAGGCGTTTTGTTTACAGAGACACAGAAAACACCTCAGCTAATTACCTGGAGAGGATGCAGCCTCCTGCGGCTTTCATTCTCCATAGCAACTGCCCGGGGAACAAGCATTGTTCTGCAGCTCGACGCACTGGCTGGCTGCTCCTCCCTGTTGGAGCTGGCATTCTGGGTCCGGTTCTGAAGTGTTTACAGCATGAAAGACTGGCTACTACTTCAAACAGGATTAACACTGGGCTGCAAATAAACAGGCCAGATGCCATTAAAAAACTGTTGAGACTTTCATATTTCAAATGTGTTTTAGCTATTAAAATGACCACAAAGCGCTTTCTGGCCATGGTAGGTCTGAGCTACAGATAGCTTGGTTTGGTCTTGGGAAGGGCTATAATGGTGTCCATCCATCCATCCATCCATCCATCCATCCATCCATCCATCCATCCCAGCCACCTATTCAGTATAGAGTGATGGTGAATTCATTTAATCAAATAGGAAATAGAGTGTAGCTGTTTCCTGGACACCACAGTGTACATTCTCCCCTCCGCTGGGAACCTTTTACCATGCTGTGCAAAGTCTGTGCTGAGAATAGAACAATCCAAATTAAAAGTGTCATAAGAATGACATAAATTAGTACTGGAGTCTATCTACTAAACTGTCAACAAGAATTTGAATTGGCACAGGGGCAGGACCTGAGAGATGCAGCTGGGAGGAAACTCACATGTGTCTAATGTTTTTGGAAGCCTGACAAGCTGATTGATAAAAAAATCACTCTCCTTGTCTGTGGGGAGCTGCTGTTTGATTGCACCGAGCCGGCTTTGCATCATTAAAGCTAATCTCTGCATGTGCCAGGAGCCTCTCTGAGCAGCAGGTGTTCATTACGATTAGGGTCAAACACAGCAGACAGTCAGATGACCAATTTGCACACCACATTACACATGCAGTCTTAAATTCCACTGGTTACAAATATTTCACTACTGTAAAAGGGTGGATCAAAACAGATAGTCATACAGAATGACAAAAAACAAAACCTTTTCAAGCATAATGCCAGTAAAAAAATAATGACTTATTTAGAGGGATGCAGTTGTGGACTGTGTGTTTACTCCAAATATAGAACTAACACGTTTTAATGCAGCGGATTGACACAAAGAATTTACTTTGAGTTAGATAGTATGACATTGTTAAAGGAAACTCCGTCAATCTGCTGGCAGACTGTCCCCTTTCCTCTGTTATTCCAAATAGTTCTGTGGGTTGAGGGTCATGACATCGTCAATGGATCTTATTGGGAATTTTATGGAATGAGAACAGGTGGTCCTACTGTTCTACAAAAAAAAATTACCATATCATACATTCTATCCACAGGAAAGTCGACACTGTAGAATGTGGTTCACTGGTTCCAACTGGTTCCTTTTGAAATCCTACATAGCTTGAAACCGTCCCATGGGTGCTGTAATATGCTTTAGACACTTCTGCTAGTAGTAGATATAATAAAAAGCTTTTATTATGGAACACTAAGGTCCCAAACTCATGCTGTACGGCGGGTGTCAAAGCCTCATATGGTAGTCGTCTTTGGTGAAGTAGATGTATTATCATACTGAATCATCCTTGGTGGAGACGTTAACTGGGTAGTGTGGACAGTTCCGAAGTCGTCTTTCCAAATCTCTTATGGATCTAAACACACTTCTGATTTCTAGTTTTTAATCTGTCTGCTGCTGACTTCTGAGGATGCTTCACAGCTTTTGTTGGAAAGGAGCTGGTTGCTTGGAACTGAGGCTTTCAAATCACTGCACACAGATGACTCACTTTTGTCTCCGGAGAGTAGGCTGACAACAGCAGGCCCCTGAATTCCTCCTAATCCTCACGCGCTCTGTGCACTACGCAGCTAGACAGTGAGCGCGCACTTTAGGGGCGTGTCACATAGTACCTGACATGTACAACACCAGGTGGTGAAAGTGACTTAAAACGTGTCTTCTGGAAAACTCTGTATGATTTGTAGCTTCTTGGATTTGTAAGCAGGTTCCTGTGACACAAGCTGCGGAGGATGAAAGAGTGAGTTCATTATCACCATCAGAGTACAACAGCCTGTACCAGCAGGTCAAACATCCAAGGAAGCCTTTTGGACTCTAACACAGGACAAACCATCAGTTGCACCGTAACTTCTGACCTTTGTCACTCTCCCTGTGGGGGGGCATGGACTGCTTTATACCCTTTACAATCAACGCTCGATTACCACTTTGCATAGAAGCTTGTTCCCTGATCACGCCCCCTGCCATATCTGTGCCCGCCCCCCCAAATCTCACACGCTCGTTCATTGGAGAATTAAACAGAAAGATGCCTTGTATGCAGAAAGGTAGCACAGTGTGTGTCACTGCTGGCCCACACCTCCATGCAATGAGAGTTTGCATTTTGCCCCCCCGTGAGTGGAGTTTGCTCTCTAAGTTCCCCCTGTGCTGCGTGGTTTCCCTCTGGATACTCCAGTTTCCTCCAACACAGGGGGGTGGCTATGAATTCTGGGCCCGTTGACAAAATCTAACCATTTTCAAGCATGATTTTGCATAATTGAGGTTCCCTGTTTGGTGATGCCCCCCCCCCCCCTCAAATTTACCAGGGTATCCCTGTCCCTCTGACAAAGGCATACAGTTAGGCTAACTGGCATGTATAAATTGCCCATACAGTGTGTGGGTGTTTACGTGCCCTGAAACAGACTGACATCCCACCCAAGGTGTACCTTACACAGCCTGGGCCCGCCACAACCCTGCAGCTGGAAGATGAATGGATGATGTATTGTGGAGGACAGACTTTCAAATGTCCTACTACACGAGATATAAACAATATTAGATGTCACTATAGTGTCATTTTAAAATGTTATTTACAGCGTAGGTTTAAAGTCTTTTCTCTGTAGCTGTCATATCTGCATCTTTTCCAGTGTCAGTAACAGCAGGAGACTGACGAATGGCGTTTGACATTTCAAATCAAGAATCTGAACCGTCACAAAGTACATCATTGTTCTCAATGTTGATTCCTGTTACTTGTGCATAAAATACTGTGTAGTTCCATACAGTATATTGCATAAATGGAAAAAATTATGATTTCCACCCTACCCTAGTTGATTAAAAGGCAAATTTTAGATATTTTTTTAATTCTGTCTCCACCGTACCACGAGAAAAATCACAAATGCCTTGTCCACGCTGAATCAATGGATCTTTTGCACTGCCTGAATGCCCTGTATTTTTCAAATATTAATTCAACAGATCTCATTTACTCTGTCTCCACTTGAGCACTGCAGAAGTCACGAACTGCCTTTCCGTGCTGCATCTACGGAGACTTTGTGCTCTTTTCAGTGTCCAATAAATGCCAGCTCTCCATTGCTATTGGCTCCTATTTTCGTGATTCAATCCCGATTCTTTAGTAATTGAGTTTTTTTTTTTTTTAATGCAAATAACTGCTGCTGGTTTGTCCAGATGAAAGGGGAAAGTTTCAAATGCTCATAGATTTGCCATCAATACTTGAATTAGATTGTTTGTTTGAAGCAGTATGCCTGATGGCGGATGGGGCGAGTGCCATCCACTGAGGACTGAACAAAATGATCCAAATGAACACGGACCATGATGCAACTTACCTAAAAAACAAAGGGCTTCATTGTGCTCCTGCATAGGCTTCCAGCACAGATTGCAACATGCAGTGGATGAGATAAAGAGGGTGGTGTCTTCTCTTTGGCACACAGGCTGGCAGACATGGGTGAAGGGTCCCCTGATTAGTTATAAACTTGGGGAAACCTGACAACATGGCTGTGCTCTGATGTATATGCATAGCGATTATTATGTTTTATGAATGATGATTGTTTCCGTCACCTTGCAATTAGTATTGCGTCCAAGTAGAGAAAAAGACCCCTTGACAAATTTAAACCCTAAATCTCATTAGACCTTCCGGCTGGTAAGTGACGTCTTGCCTAATCTTCTGGCCACATATTCCAGAATATTACCGGGTCACACTATATGTAAAATTAGCCTGAGGGTTATTAAATTATTCATATGAAAGTTGAAGAAATTAAATGCCTGCAATAACTTGCAACTAAATATAACATAAATATACTTCTGTGACATTGGCCAAATAACTTTTTACTTTCTCACGGTACAGGAGAAACCCTGAGAAACCTCGTAAATGATACTCTAATGCTCAATGACCCTCTGTCATTTTGTCATGTGCTGTATCTGCAAGGCTCATCCAGTGCCATTAGATGTACTGCAAAACTGCACATGCATTATTTTTCATGCAAGGGATGTGCTTTCTATCAGGGGTGCAGTGACAGGACCAGCGGGGCAGGCAATGCTGGAAGGGGGCCCCGAGGGCAGCTGATTACATAGTACATCGCAACAACAAATCTGTAATATTTGTGTATTCTTTTTGAAAATCAAGGTCTCATGTTTATTAAATTCTCTTTGTTGATATTAATTTACACTTCACAGTAAAATAAAGGTAATACATGTTACATGTTACTGGGGGAGGGGGAACTTTTTGCCTGGGGCCCCCAGAGTCCCTAGAATCGCCTGTGCTTTCTGAGATTTAGCTTATGCTGTATGTATCTGAACATAAGAGGATATGGGGTCATGTCCACTTGTCTGTTTGTGTTTAAGGAACTCAGCTACAACCATCTACTGATATTTTTTTTTCTAAACAGTCGACCCTGCTTACCTCACTGTTTTTGCCTCATGATCCATGTTGAGATTTACCTAGTGATGTACAGTAAATGCAGGTGTAAAAAGCTGAGTGGTAGGTATCAACATCAGCAGTGAGTAACCAATATCGTTTGCTCCACCTAAAAATCACATATCCTTATTAAATACAAACAAAACGAAACTGATATAATTCAGTCTCGTATTAATAAAGTTTTATCAGTTTGAATTAAATTATTTGTAAGTATTCATTGTTCATTGCTGCATTTTAAATTATGCTCAAAATGTTATGCTACTCAGCATGCCCCCGAGTTTTGCGGTTCACCATCCATGCTTAGTGTTTTTTTCCATCCCCGATATCTATATTAGACGTGGCATTCTGCACTCGCCGGCTACAGACCGTTATTGCACCCTGAACATATGCCACCCCTCTCTGGGAAAAGCACAATTCACCCCACCCACGTTTTCACACAGTCATTCAGAGCTCTATGAATTTCATCCCTGCACCTTTGAAGCACACCTGGCTGGACTGTAAAAACTGGTAATATTGTAAGTGTCTTAACTGTGGTAAAAGTGCCAGCCAGTCAATAAAACGCTCTTACATCATTTAAGCATATGCTTGCGGTCCCCTGCTGCAGCCGTGTGAAGGTGGCAAGTTACCTCAGGCAGACAGCTCGCTATTTCTTGGACCTTTGGGCTTAATGGTCCCTGAAGCTGTCGTGCGCTTTTGATGAAGCGAGCGTGCATTCCCATTGAAAGAAATGCCTCTTTGACCTGAGCAAAGGTTCTCCAAGACTGACTTCTGTAAAAGAAACACACGGTACTCGCACAGAATCCGCCTGTCATCCGCTTGACTTAATCTCATATTCCCCGCTCAGACTTTAACGCGCGTCTGCAGCGCTTCGTTTCCCCTGGCGCAGACCTGAGCGTCAGCCACACCGTGTAACATGCACGCCGTTCAACGGCGCCCTTTTTGCCCTTATCCGCTTGCTCCTCTTTCTCCATTTCCACACGCTACTTACGGTATTCGCCCGCGACTCCTCGAATCATGAATTCCATGAATCAAACCAAATGGGTTGTTGGAGAATTTGTGCAACTCAAACAAAACGTAGTCATGCGCTGAATAAAGGCGGTGCAGCGCCTTAAACCGACTAACTGCTTTTTCATCAGCTTTTTTTCTTGTCATACTAGGCGGCGATGGAGATATGAAGGGCTTTGGGCTATGAAAGGTGTCACGAGGTGAACGATGTGCTTTATATTCCCCCTTGTGGTGCAGGCGAGAACCGATTGTAGGGTTTTTCCAGTTTAAAACATACTGTTGCGACTTAAAAGGAATTGAATTATTAAAACCAAATGTATCAGAACACTAGAACAGCAATATATATGTCAATTTTAAATGATAAATTTGTATTTTCAAATGCAATCATACGCAGAATCAAATATATAATACCTCCCAAATGTCCCATGACGTCTAGCACCACGTAACGTTTCCATTTTCTTCTGAAGGAATTAGCATCCGTCACCTGCTTTTTCTGCAGCAGAGGGCAGTATTTTATCAAATTTGCATCAGCTAGAGACTATGACGGCATTAAGCAACAGTCTTATTTTTTTATTTAAAATGCATTCAGTTTTTTTTTTTTGCAAGTCTAAATTACTTAATTTTTAAATTAGGTTGTTGAACTGACTAGTGTGTATGGGGTGCTGTTTCTGTTTTCTTAAAATGAGCACATACCTCAAGCGGTCACCCGCACTCACCTCCAAACTGAAGGCGCAGCGTGAACTTACTTTGTCTAGGGAACATAGTGGTTGACGGAATTGACACAGGATCATGACCCGCGGAATGGGTCTTTTCGCTGTTTACACAGAAATGTATACTGAACCTGAAATGCATAATTCATCAGCTATAGATGAGTTTTCAGTCACTAAGGATTGTATTTCCAGGTAAGTAAATTCAGTCTGTAATTTTTGTGCTTTTCTAAGAGACTTCCCAATCATGCACACCCCTTGGATATTCTCCTACGGTAAACAGAGTGATAATTTATTCTAAAGTCTTCTATTCTTTGCTCATTACTTTGCAGTAAATGAACAGTTTTGTTACACTCCACTGTTCCCTCCGGCTCTCACTGCCAATTTCGACCTTTCGGTCTGCGGGAGGCTCCCCCTGTTGAAATGCCAGGTGTATTTTTGAGTCTGGATTTTTTTTAATACCATATAAAATATATTATGGACGATGCATTCCTCACCAAATGAGGAAGATCAGCAGGAGTATCGGGGAAACACCACAGGATTGCGCGATTTGAACATGTTTGCGTAAGAAAAACTCCATCAGATTTCGCCATGGTGTTGACCCTGGCTATGATCGATGTAGAGGCCAGCCTCTATAGGTAAGGGGGAACTCCCCAATCTTCTCCTGTCACCTGACCCCAGGGACACTTCATGGCTCCTTGCGAGGAGAAGCACCCAGGTCAGCTGCAGGGACGTGTCAGGATGCAGATTCTCTCACTGGGGTATGTCTCACCTTGGAATGAGATGGATTAGTAACAAAAATGCGAGATGTTCGCTCCGCTGTGAGCACCATTGTTTACGCAGTAGCATTCACATCGGTCGTACGGCTCTGCGTATCACTCACAACAGCCTCCCAATCTTGGACACTGTTTCAAGAAGACAATATGTTGAATGGTGGCCAGTTTCCTGTTCCAACATTCACATAATCGTATCCAGGAAGACCTCAGTACACCGACAATCATAACATTCAACTCTGATTCCCGCCAAGCCATTTAAAAATAATATTGGCATTTATTTCCCCTTCAGAATCATGTGCACCCGCTTCCTGCGAGTTAAGTCTCTTCTTAGTCCTGCAAGTAAAGTGTCTTTCACTTAGTTTCTGATGCCACCAACATCACAGACTCTTTACTTTGGTGGTTTCCTAATTACTGTAGTCTTGTGTTTCCCATAAACACCTGTAAACTGCTGAAAAGTAGTGACTTGCAGTTGCTGGGACTGAATTCCCTTAAATGGTTAGTCTTACTTTTGAATAATGCACGTTAAAGTTTATTATTCTATTAACGGTGTGATATTCTGTATAAAAAGGCTACAACTAAATATGTTTTAATTGTTGATATATGATAATATCCTGACCACCAGGTGCAGATATACACATACAGAGATCATTGTTATTGAAGGTACTAGCTTAATTATGCTACATATGATCACAATGGTGAAAAGGTGGCATAAAAGAAAATAAATGTTGCATTTACATTACTGTTTTTTGCTGAACAATGACTGAAAGACATATACAGCAGTTATTAAGCTGGCTGTTTGGCGCTAGCCACGTGTGCATTACACCCACACACCAGCAGCATCATTTTACAGGTGACAAAGTCCATTGAGATAACTACTTATTGTCTGTGCAGTAATTACACACGGGACTTCATTTAAAAAAAAAAAATCTATGGAAAAAAAAACAAGTCCAACAACTCAATTCACAATTTTAAACAGCAATATGACATAAAACACGAAGAAAGAGGAAATGCCTCTCAAACCACCGGCTTCTTGTCACCAAGTTTAGTTAATTTTTCATTGTTCGTTTTTTTCCTCACATGAGGTAGCAAGAGAGGAGCATCCCTGGCATGTACCTGGCAAGACTATGGCACAAGGAGCCTGGTCAGCATTAACCCAAACCCTAGGCTGAAGGTGTGGGCAGCGGCTGCTCTGCTGTCAGATCTGTAACTGAGTGAATTCAGCTTAATTATAGGTTGCCTCACCAGGTAAGCCTTAGAGCTGGGGATCCACAGGGAGCATTCACTCGACGAATGCTCTGTGTGCAGGCTGCTGGACACGTTGAAAGTCCCGTCGTGGTTACGCCTAGTCGGATGCCTGTCCGAGTGCTCCGTCACATTCCTGTCGCCACGGAACCAGTGCACCTCCCCCTCGGGATAAACACCAGAGAAATGGCATGTGGCCCACGACGCAGATAAGTTGAGGTATTTGTTTCTGTAGCAATCTGAAGGCAAAGAAATGAAACCAGACAGTAAGAAATAGTATATGTTGCATGACATGGTCACAGAGCTAGCCTACTTACACAGGGCACTCATGATTAGTACGTTTTTGTTTCATTTCAGTACTGCACAGCACCTAACCCCACCAAAACAGCTTACAGTATGAAATGAATAAATCATTCATTACCCTGCCTTTTGCCTTATGCTCCTGCCCTTAAAGGAAGATGTACTGGATAAGATACTGCATGGATGGATTTAAGATTCATATGCTACCAATGAAACACCTGAAAAACATCTAGAGCTAAGGTTCCACTCATCCTGTAGAGACGTTGATGAACTGGAGAAATCACCTTGTAGTTTAACTTTGGTGGTGGCCTGTTTGATTCCTCGATTGGACTTCAGGCTGCACTTGTATGTTCGCTGATGCTCCGGATGAACGTGTCTGAAAGTCAGCGTGAGCCTTTTCTGGGGGATGTACTCGCATTTCATGCTGTGGTTCCCAGAGGAACTCAGATTATTCATGTTGACGACACACAGCTCGGTCTGGCTGGCCACGTCAATCCAAGCCAGCCTACTGACAAAGAGTTCCGTCTGCGAGGAAATGTTGCAGTGCAGCGCCAGCCGGGTGTAGCATGGTGTCAGCAGGGTCGAGGCTGTCTCTAGATCCACCAGACCTACAGAGAGAATGGAGAAACAGCATTAGTACAAGCACTGGCTTTTTGGCTTGACATGGGAATAGTAACTCTCTATTGTCATTTACATACCCATACAAAATCTTAGATATATAGGAGAGACGGGAGACAATTGATGAACAAGCTCAGTTGTTCAAAGGGTTACAGGATTCCTCCTGCATAAGTCAGACTGTTCAGCAAGTACTCTACTTTGAAAGGAAAACATTTTTTCATTGTCATTTTTCTACGTTATAGAAACTAAAATGAAAAAATGCAAAAACTGTCCACAGTCTCCCCTACTATTGTTGGCAAGTGAACACAAATTGATCTGTTCGAAATCTGAATCTTTTCTTTTTTAGTTAAACATGCAGACTTAAGTGATCGTGAAACATGTTTTTAACCCATTTGAAATATACGAATATTGTTGTACTTACTTTTGGCTGCTATTCCGACAAACATGTGGAGGAGCAGGTAAAAAACTCCAAGAACGTGATGTGCCATTTCCGTCTTCTTCCTTAAGCTTTAACACAATGTTAAAGATTAAGTTAAACTCCCCGAAACACCATTGCAGAGTCTGCCTGTTGATTTCTGAACATCTACGTATTTATGTGGCACTCTATTTTACAGATTAATGATTACTAAGACGGGGATTTTTTCCTGACAACTGATTTCACTTGAAACTAAAAGTAAACAAACTGACAATGAGAAATAAAAATAAAAGTAAAGATTTCATATCTCAATCAGTATTGGCTGAAGAGTTAATATTACCCTTTATGCTAACAGCCTTGTATGGGTTCAGCTCAGAGAAAGCTAGTTAATAAGTAATCATTATTGCATTCAATTCGTTAAAGCAAAGACATGTTCCGGCTAAGCAATGTTTGGCCGACTGTAAGGTCAGATGAATTTTTGACTGAGCAAAATACTGTACCTCTAAAGCCTTGTTAATTTGGTCCTATATCTTGTCACGGTGACGATTCTGGAAAAACTCTGGAAAAACTCTGAGGTGACAGTTCTCCACCCTGAAGCTGTGAACTCCATCTCTGTCAACATGGTGCACAGATAACCTCACGTGCCTGATCTTAACCGAGATACCCAACCATGACATTTCATAATCATGCCCTTATAAAACATTTTATTACTACTAGAACAAGGGTGGGCAATCTTATCCAAAAAGGGCTGCAGTGTATGCGGGTTTTCGCTGCAACTCCCTAATTAGATTACTGATTAGAGGACTGATTGGCTGAAGAGTCCTCACACCTGGGTTTGAACAGCTGACCTAAAGACTATCCTCAAAACCTGCATACACACCAGCCCTTTGCGGATAAGATTGCCTACCCATGTACTAGAAGCTGGATTGCATGGTCTAATAGAACCATTTTTGGTGTAACAGCCATCCTTGAAACAAAGCTTCATGTTCCAAGCCGGAAGATTTCCATCAATATGTTTAAAGGACCTGCCGACATGTTCTCCTCATTATATTTTAAATCAGGCAAGAGGACGTCCTCTCTGACCCAGTAAGATAAAGCATATGTTGGAACTTCTCTTGGTAAACTATATTTCTTGCTCTATTATTCAACCTGAAGCAGTCAGATGCTCTCTATTCGTCTACAGAACAGCCTTGCAGGATCTGGCACAGGTCAGTATTAACTGAAAATGCAGACAGTTCCAGTCTGTAAGTCGGGTTTCCAATGCAAAAAGAAAGTCTGTACTGTATGCATCTGTTAAGATATCAATCACAGATTTTTATTTGTGACAGAGGGTGCTGACAGAAAGCTAAAGTACCAGACTGGTGCAATGAAGGCCAGGAGGTCATGTGTGTGGTGTGGAAGCTTGGATGTAACAGGGATCGGGAAGCATTTTGCAGAAAAACTAGCCCCATCCCCTTCCCTCCACCAGCCAATGGGGTTTCTTCATGCACAGATGAGGGCTAACAAAAATGAACCTGAGGAATAGCCTGCTTATGCACACTGACAAGGCTGCTGGGAGATTTAAAGCCCCTCCAATATACACAGAGTGGCTAGATAATCTTTATTCTTCACATAGTTCACTAGCTGTAATATCAAAATGGTGGTTTTAATTCAAAGGTCCTGGAAAAAGAGCATAATTCATATCCTTGATTGCGGAGTAATAGTGAAAAAAGTGCTTAAATTCTGCTGAAAGGAAATATTAATGAAAGACATCTGGCTTAGTTCTGTAATTCCACAGGCCTTGCAGGCCCCACCGTTCTGACATCTGACAAGCCGGCAATGTTTCACTGAGTGTCCTAAGGCTAAGGTACACCGGCTCAGACTGGACCCAGATCACCAGATCACCTCATCAAAAGGGACACCTCACCCCCCACTGAGCGGCCAAGACCCCTCACCAACATAACAGCGACAAGGCCTGAGTGCCTCAAGACACAGATGCATCGTACACTCGCTAACTCACACTAACACAGGAGGTGTTACTCCCGACTAACATTACAACATTAAGAATTCCCACATTCCTCCAAAAGCAATTCGATTGGCTGAGGGTCTGAGAATTGATAAGATCAGCAGTTCTCCATGACACACACACAAAATCAAAAAAGTCCCTAAAATAATCAATCACAATATTTGGTCAGGAAATTTAGTCTTCAAGGACGTTCTGTCCGGTTTGGAATACTTAAGGAAGAGCTCCAGAGTAGCAAAGGGAGACACTCAGAGTTCCCATATAGTACTGCGTGAATCTATATCTGTAATCAGATATTGTCTGTAGTTACGCTATGCCCACTCAGCTGAGGTATGTAATTGTTGTATTGTTTTTGACTTGATGGTATAGTTTAGGAATTTCTGGCCACATGTTAGAATTAGGTTAGTGCTATATTTCGTTAAATTGATGTGTCTCGTATTAATTGGGAATAAACTGTGTTTTTATTACTTCTTGGCTGTCTGACTTTGCTAACCTCAGTATGTTTCCGGTAGATTTGGTTTATTTTCCCGGTCAGAGCCATTTGGCTCGGGTATATTAGCTTCACTATATCTCTCTTGCCATCTCCCCGGGACCCGATGTGACTGCCCAAGCTGAGTTATGGTTAATACTGGCTACGCCTCTGAGACACGCACAAGCTTAGATACAGAAAACCCTGGCTCAGCCTCTGAGGCACGTACACGCTGAGTTATGGAAATACCAGCTCAGTCTCTGAGACTCGCACACACTGCGTTATGGAAATACTGACTCATCCTCTGAGGCGCGCACACGCTGCGTTATGGAAATACCAGCTCAGCCTCTGAGGCGCGCACATGCTGCGTTATGGAATACTCTGGCTCAGTCTCTGAGGCACGCACATACTGCGTTATGGAAATACCAGCTCAGCCTCTGAGGCGTGCACACGCTGCGTTATGGAAATACCAGCTCAGCCTCGGAGGCGCGCACATGCTGCGTTATGTAAATACCGGCTCAAGCTCTGAGATATGCACACACTGCGTTACGGAATACTCTGACTCAGCCTCTGAGGCGCGCACACGCTGAGTGACAGAAATACCAGCTCAGCCTCTGAGGCACGCACAAGCTACATTATGCAAATACCTGCTCAGTCTCTGAGGCGCGCACATACTGCGTTATGGAAATACCTGCTCAGCCTCTGAGGTACGCACACGCTGCATTATGGAAATACCTGCCCAGCCTCTGAGGCGCGCACATACTGCGTTATGGAATACTCTGGCTCAGCCTCTGAAGCGCGCACACGCTGCGTTATGAAAATACCTGCTCAGCCTCTGGGATGCGCACAAGCTCAAATATGGCAATTGTCAGCTCAGTCTCTGAGACTCGCACACGCTGCGTTATGGAAAAACCGGCTCAGCCTCTGAGGCACTCACAAGCTGAGGAGTTGTATGAGTCGTTGGGCCTGAACGGTCATCTAGGCTGACATTGTGTTAAGTTGTAGTGATTTCCCAACCTCTGAACAGAGTTCTGCGTAGCAGATCCGCGGATCGCCATATTGGCCGAGGCGAATCCAGTGTACTCCACCGTCCAGGATTAATGGGAGTTCAGCAATAGAAAGAAAAGGAGTATAACAGAATAACAGAAATACTGACTAAAACATCATAAAAGGTCTTTAATTAAATTGGAGTCAGATATAATTCGGTTTTACCAAAAAGGGTAAGTAAGTTTGTAGTAGCACTTGGAAGGATCTACATGCATTCCAAGCCTTCGGCTGTCCAATTGGATTGGATGTAGTTCATTAGTCATTAGTTCTGTCAGCAAATTTTGGAGTTGTCTTATATTGTGTCAGCTTTATATGAGTAGCCTTATTGAAATGCGGCACCCTAGTCTTTAAAGACAGTCCCACTAGAGTAAGGTTCACTGATTAAGCAGAACAAGAGCAACACGGCAGCTACTTTCAATAGTGATAAACAGTATTTATGGAATCTCACCCAGAACTGTGCATATATGCAGAATAAGTGACTAACACATGCACACTTTTGTTGGATTGAAGAGAATGCATGTTAATGAATAGGTCTGTGCTTTAGCATTGCAACTTTTGTGCACATCACTGCAGCTTTTCTCAGACGCAACACAATCAAAGTCTTTCAGCTGGACCATGACATGAAGACTAGTATTCAATGTGCCTGTTTTGGCTGAATTCTCTACTGATGCATAGTTATTGTATGTCTGGTATTTTGTGCCTCTGGATTTTGCACCCCCCAAAAAATGACAAAGAACCTTACAATGCCCCCCCGTACATAACACTCCCACCCTCGTTTACAGCTTATGAGATCAGACCCTGAAATCTTCAGCATTCATCACTTATACACATAAAAACAGACGAGCCTGGGGCGGTGGATGTCCTACTGATGCGTGTCACCTGCCAATCACAAGAAGACGGACGGTTTGCCTGCCTTTTTCCCCCTGGCTGAGTTGCAGGCTACTGACGCTGACAGTGACTCTGTCGCGTGTTTAGCATTCAATCTCCGCGAGTCGCTGCGTGGGAAGAGTGGCCTGTGTGTTTCGGGAGATTAAAACTGTCAGCTCCTATTAGAGTGTCTGCCCTCTGTCTGTTCCACAATGTTTCGGAACAGTCTGATAACTAGACAGGATTAGGAGGGAAACTTTCATCACTCCACTGTCTCCATGGCAAAGATTTTTTTTCGAGACCTCGACTTAAGCTGACATCACCCTGTAATTAAAAGTCCCGGAATCCATAACTCAGCCTGAAATGTAGCTATAAATTTCTTTTGATCCCGTTCAAATACTGAAGAACCTTGAGACTTATTCACTTGCACCATCCTCACTTATACATTTGCAAATTAAAGTCTATAATGAAAAGTCTTAATCACCAGGGACACCAGGAATAATCAAGAGAAAATGAGCAGAATCACACTTGATTAGAATTTATACCATCAGAAGATTCTAATCCTAATAATGCTTTGTTATCTCTGTGCTGTACCAGGTAAATCTGTAAATTAAAATCTAGATATAAATCATCTGACTTTAGTGTCTAGACACCTTTGATAGAGAGGCATTCAGGTAGACTTTCGGGTTGGAGGAGTGCTGGACCCCTATAGTGTCCGTTGTCACTTTAATGCAGGAGGAGGGAAGACTTTAATTCCAAGGGACAGCGTAACAGATTTACGAGATATCTGCTGCTTCCAAGCGCTTCTTCATAAAGAGGGAAATTCATCCCGGCGTGCTGTATAAAGAAAGCTGCTGCGGTGGGATTGCTCGCAGGGTGCTTATTTAAAGCATCGTCGGTTGCGGGGGGAGGGAATCAAACGTGTTTGCTACGGTTTTATTTTAAAGTCGGGCCGTCGCCATCGCTCTTTAACGCTACTTTCTGCGTTTTTACACGCCATTATTTATCTGAGCGCTACCGATACTCGGTGCGAGTAAAAACTGCACAGAAGCGAACATTAACATATTAAAATAGTATATGAACACGTTATGCAATTTAGCGTGCAATTTATGGTTTTAAATATAAAGCTCGGCTGACGGCGAAGGCGCAGCGTGTACTGTAGTATTGTGTTTGGTGTATATTTATCTTTCAATTTCCTCCCTCCTGATTGAATCTGTATCCTACAGGAAGAAAAGAGAGCACCTTTGGCAGACTGTCAGGAAGGAGCAGGGAGGGCAGTAGACAGTTAGGGGCAGTTAGCTACTGCTAAAAATTCAGTGGGGCATTAATCTCACAAATGGAACCATTTCTTTTGGCAGGCTAGTCACAGTAAGCTTAGGTGTAAAAAGTAAGAGCATTAAACTTCAGCTAGGCAGGCACCTTATGTTGTTGACAGTAGACCAACATTGTGCGCTGTAAAAATTATCTTATATTTATCATGTACACTGTGCTGGATGGGCGGTTTGGAAAATGGATAGTCGGGTTATATTTGCACTGTATGTCCCCTCACCCAGACGATACAGCTCTGCAGATATCTGCTTTCTGTCAGATGCTAATTCCAGTTCGTTGACTCGCATCCGCGACGTTGTCTTAATTTCAGATAGTGACATGCTATCAGCATTGCTGCAAATAGTACAGGGAACCAGAAAGGGTCTCGCCTCCCGTTTATCAATTCCCAGCCATCTCCCTTTCGGTGCTCTGCCTGACATACGCGGCAATCTCTAAACAGAAGGGCACTCTGGGTGACTGGCTCCTCGAGTCTGCTTGTCGTAAAGGTGCTTGTAATGGTGGATTAGCGCTGGGGGTTTTGTGTACTTTGGTGAGTCTACTTTCCTTGTTCCTGAACTGGGAAAAATGGGTCAACAGGTTTAAGAGAGTGTAAGTGACATCAGTTGCATCCAGTATCTGTGGAAGTTGTCTGTATCATTCTGGCTCTGTCCTTTATCCCCTTCATGTTCTCGGAATGTCACCTGTGCCAGTATTCCCTGGTTGAGCTTGTGAGCTTTGTGTTGATGTTCAGCCCCCTGGTGGTGAGTGTATGCTTGAATAGTCGTATTTCATATGGAGCTATGCGTGAAAATGAGAGTCATAGAGGATCAGAGTACAGGACTAATCGCACACGGAATGCAACTAATGTAAATATCACACTGCTATGGCGGCAAGTGCAGCCCGGGGGGGTGAGCAGATTCAGGAAGGCTCTGGGGGCTTGTCGAGAAGGTTGATGGCTCGAATCCCATGCTTGACAGAGTAATCGTATCACTATTGGACCCTTGAGCAAGACCCTTAACTCTAAAACTAGCTCTGGGGCAGCAGAGAAATAGCTGACCCCAAGCCCTGTTCTCACTTGTGGATGTGTCTCTGTCTGAGTAGAGCAGAACAGGATATGCGAAGCCAAGCAGTTCCCATGTATCTGTGCTCCTACTTATGCCGGAGAGAAGGATATTGTTAGTATTACTGCAAGTCTTCTGTCACCAAGTGCAGTTCATTTTTACTTCCTTTCCCAAACAAGCCATGCTGCTGATGACACAGAACCTTTTGTCTGGTTTCCAAAGCACACATCAAATGAAAAAATAATAAGGCACACAGCCGAAGGCTTGGATCTCTGCTCCGGGAGGAGGCTCTGATCTTATCCTTTCTCTCACTCACAGGCCATAAGTGACATCCTTGGGGTCGCTCCATGGTAGATCTCTCGTGCTAAAAATCTCACTGCGTGTCAACTTTGAGAACGAACCAGGGATCAAACAGAGCAGATTAGGTGCTAGCTTTACATGGACAAATCTAATGTGACATTGTCAGGGCTCTCAAGTGTCACACACTGACCGTGAGACACATGCGTCTCAACAAGTTCACACGCTCACTTGCCACGCCTTGCGTTTCTCACGCTGAGAAGTAAGGCATACTGCCCAGCAAGGTGTCCCATTATATAGAATTAATGGAAGGTGCCCAGCATCTTTCTGCTCATAGCTGTCCCGAGTTCTACAGAGTCAATAGTCACGTACCAGCCAATCAGAAAATAGTGTTTGCTGTTTCCGGGTAAATTACAAAATGAACTAAATGTGGTCCCGCTGCAAGCACATTCTTAGCTATCTTCCAGCCAATCAAAAAAATAGCATTTGTGGTTTCTGGGTAAATTACAAAATAAGTTACATGTGATCCCGGCGTGAGCACATTATTACATGGATTAGCACACACATGGAGTGCAGACAAGGTGGGAGCGGCAGAGCAAGATCCGATGAATGTGGTAGGCGGGGCTCTCAAGTTTCAGGGATTGACCAGGAGACACATACTCTGCCCCTAAAAGATCTCGCTCCAAACTTTCAATGAAACTTGAGAGCCTCGCATTGTGTTGGTTTATACTTATCTGTGTTATTTCACTGTAGCTAGTATATTACAATAGTGATTGATAGATGATCGATGAAAGCCAGAATTGGCTAAGAGGGAGTCGCATAGCAAGCAGGTTGCATTGCTTGTTAGTGAAGATTTGTCATGCCTTGTTTGTTGAATGAACCCTCTATAAGGTTTTGATGTAAGCTTCAGAATTAAACACCCCTATTCTTCATGGTGACTGAGGGTCGTTGGAGTTTTCTGACTCCCCAGGCACTTACTGACATCGCTTCATAAAAGATCAATTATTATGAAAACTAAGGAGAGATGTGCTCCTGTGTAAGCCTCTGCCAGTAAGTCACCAGCATCAGAGGCAGAATTAACATTTAAACAGGACCTAGCACATATTCAATTAATGTTCTTCGGTAGTTGGGATTTTAGGATTTGGAGTAAACAGGGGCGAATTAATGTTTTTAAAAGTGTGTGTGTGTGTGGGGGGGGGGGGGTTGTTCTAGGAGAGGGGAGTGAGAAAATTCACCTTGAAAACAATGACCAAATCATAATTAACTTCCTGCATTCCTACATTTCCTTTACATCAGTGCTATGTAAATGATATGTAAACTATGTGGTGTTATACCATAACACACTAAATTCATCAGCATGTCGTACTATTAAGTATTGTGAGAATCTCACTAATGTAGCATTAGTTATACTTAAATGGACTTTAAAAATTTTTCTGTCTTCTCTGACTCTGAGTCTGATGATTGGCTTTGGTTGGCTAGACTTCAGCTCAGTCGAACAAACCTGAACTATGTGTGTGTGCTTTCAGGTATAGAACAGAACTGATACACAACTCCTATTAAGGGGTAGTTTTTTTTAAAAAAGGTATTTGGTTTTGTTATATCCACCAAAAAAGTGTGTGTGTGGGGGGGGCATGGAATCACGTTTTAATGAAAGTGGGGGTGTAATATCATTTCCCCTTCACCTCCACCCCCCTTGTGACGCCCATGGAAAACAGAATAAGAATATAAATAGAAGAAATTATCATTTTGTTGTGGTTCCAGACATACCAAGAACCAGAGATAGAATCAAGTGCTCCTCTGGCAACTCCACAGTCATAGGTCAGTGTATACTGAGCTCTCTGTCCATGTCACTCTCAGTGGTCTGACTCCATGTTTCAGTGCCTTGTTTCTTTGTGATTCTCGTGCCTTTCCCTGAAGGCTCTGTTTGCATTATATTTAACCATCAGAGGTGCAATTCAGACCTGGTTAGGCAGATTTCAAAAACGTGTTCAAACGTTTGGAATTCTATGATAACTGTTACTTATGGAAATGATATTTTGGCCTCTGCTGTAATACGAGCAGTTTATTTTGAGGACAGCTCTCTACTGAAATTGACTGATTATGCCGTGTTTGTAATTCAGAGTTTGAAGTTAAGCATGAGACAGATTAAATGGTCTTGGATCCTTGATCAGCGGGACGGCAGTCACAGTCCACCACGGGGAGACGTTCTCAAAAAGCCCCCTTCAGCTAGACCCCCCCCCCCCCCCCCCCCCCCCCAACCCCACAACCACACACCACCCACAACCAACCCATCTCCTACCCTAAACAACCCCCAA
>JAODKE010000101.1:10416655-10432576 GCA_026779605.1 Mormyrus hasselquistii
TACCTGTACTTTATATTTCTGCTCCCTACATGGAGCACCTTGCATTTGTCTATGTTAAATTTCATCTGCCACGTATCTTTATTTCTACAAGTTATTGTTTCAGGCGAAATCGATGCTGAGGAGTCGATATTGTGGAACTTAGCTGTTGATGAAACAAAGTTAATCAGCGGTCATGAAGACCTCAAATGTGTTTTCCGTCCTCGACTCGATGCTGTTGGGGATATGGCTTCCTCTGCTAGTGTCTGACTTCGAGTCACAGTCCATTTTTTTCTCGGCTCGGTGACACGAGGTGGAAAGCGTGGTAAGAATGATCTGTTGCGGAAGACGCAAATGAGTGGTTGTGGGATAAGTTTCATGGTGTCACTCCGCATCTGAGAACATCTCACAGAATCAAATTATTCAAATGCTTTAAGTCCCAGGGTCGTTCCTAGGGCAGTGTAAGTTTATGCTGGCATCCACTGCTGCCTTTCCAGCTATGATTCCCCATTAATGATGCAGTAATGGTGGTGGTCCAGCAACCTGCCTTGATGTGTGGATGCAATTCCTCCAGCAGACTCCCAACCAAAGACAAATATACACCGAGAGGTTCCTCCATGTATTGCCTCGTCTCACTGCATGTTCTCAACTTCTGAATTTTAATTTTGAGCAAAGGTTAGTCAAACATGTTCTTTTCTCAGATAGTCCCTATAGCAACAGTAACTAGAGACAAACACTGACATTAAGGAAACTCCCACAAGTCCATCTGTCCATCTCCTTTATCCCTTACCATCCAATGGGGGCTGTTTCGGGGCTCCAAAAATAAGACTTATATGAGATTTAATAAGATTGTCCAGGCTAGTTAGCACAATCCCTGTCATGGGCTCCAAATCCACGCCCATAGCATCTGGATGTGAGAGTGCCACTCAAAGGGCCCTTGAGGTCACATGACTCACTAGAGCGAGGTCGTGCAGCGGCCTCTCTGGTGTCACTGGTGTGCAGAAGCTACAGGGAGCCTAATCTCTTCCCAGATTAATGACCTGGTTCGAGCGAGTATGTGTTGTTTTCTTCCTGCTGGTTTCAATGCTCCACGCTTTTCTTCAGGCTGAACAATCAATAATGGAATTTTTTAACAGCACAGAGATGTGAGTCAGAGTAATTACCTCCTTAATTATCTGACCACATCACTCATTATGCTGCACAAAGCTTTTATTAACTCTGACTTGGTTCCCTGCAGGACTGCATGCCTCTGCTGACAGCGCAAGTGACCGGCCACCTCCAGATCGCGCACGTGGACGACCTTTCTAAGCCTGCCTGCTCTAGATAGCCATTCGGTTCAGTTTGACTTTTCATCTTGACAGCTGCCTGCATATTCACTGGTGGAACACGGAGAATTTGGGATGTGTTCAGTATGTCACTGTCTGCCTCTTCGAACACCTCGCACAGTAAATAGCAGGAGTGATATTTTCTATCAGAATGAAATGTAATTGTTCTGTGTGGAGGGATCGCTGCTCTGTTCCTCAACGTGACGCCACCTTGATTGCCAATAAGCGATAAATTAGCTGTGCGGACTGATGGAGGCGGTTCTCCCATAACTGCCGCTCACCCGAAAATAGCCGGGCCAGGCGGGAATGGCAGCCCATTACTGCAGCAGCCTTCACTTTGAGGTGGTGCAGACAGCCGAGTGACTCAGCAGTGACTCAGCAGTGACTCAGCAGCAGCCTCACGGTGACAGGGCATTGTGTGACGCCTCTTCCAGAATTTCTACTGGAATCCTTGCCTGGACAGGGCCCTCCTTTTCTCATTTTGTCTTCGTTTCTCATTGTTCTTGATATTTTAAGCCTCACCAGGGTGGCTCACTGTGGCTTTACTCCTGGGTGTGTTTTGCAGAGAAGGAAAGTTCAGGTCCAGAAAGTAAAAATCCAGACCAAGATCTTCGTCAATCATCGTTGACCGTTTGTAATCAACCAGTTCAGTATCGCATTCACATACTATTCACCTAATTGGTTGAAACAAAATCTTGGCCTGGATTTTTACTTTCTGGACCTGATTTATCCACCTCTGGTGTTTTGTTGTGTGGGCTTCCTCTCATAGTTGCCTAAGCTGAGTGCCCAGAGTGAGAGGGTATGTATGTATACACCCTCTGCTGCCTGGCACTGGTCCTGGTCCCTCTGCAATGCTGTGAAGGAAAAGCAGTTCAGGCTTGATGACAACATACATAGTATAAATACAGGGTCAGATGTGCATCAAAGGACACAATATGTGAAATTTTCGCTAAGACTAGCATGCGGTGGAAAAGAGTAATTTATTTCTTGTGCAATGTCAGGTCTTGCTTGTGTAAATGAATCAACATAGGCAGACATCCTCTGGCAATGACATCATTCTCTGTAGGATAACATACATGGAATCAGCAGGTCGGAGGCGTGGCCAAGACCATTTAGCCACGTCCAGTGCTTTGTGTGTCTGGCACACGGCAATTCTCTCTCGCTTTGCTGGTCATCTGTATTCAACTCAGTCTTCTCCCTGTTCTCGATATATTATATGCTATGAAACAAATAGCAGTTGCTAATGGTGTCAGCAGACTTCAATTAGTCCTCGGCCATGCTCTGTTGCGCTGTCCTTTCTAGGAGAGGGTCTTAAATTGTCTGAAATGCCACAGCCATTAAGTCAGGAATGTTTAATGAGTCTTTAAATGTGGACAGGGATGGATCTGGGCTGGGCACCTTGCAGCGAACCATCTGATCCCTGGGAATCGATTGAACCCTGGCATCACCCCCGGGGGTAGCGGTGCGACACGGTGGTATTATTCATCTCCCTCGGCCACCATGGCGCCTGCCCGCTTTTCCGCCAATGTGATCGGGTATTGATGCAGTGGAGGCATCTAGGGCAGACCACAACTATTGGTTCTCCTGCTGAGCTCACAAACTATTTGCTGCAGGTGATGGCTCTCTGCCACTTGACTCGCACTTTCTCCAGCTAGGCTGACCCACACCAAGTGGATGGATAGCTCCCTGGGTGCAATGAACACGTTATCGTGCTATTAGCGTGATGCTAAACTTCGGACGCTCATGCCAGCTCACGCAAAACATTCACTGCTCTCCCTGTAAGCCACTTACAGTAGTTTTCTTCCCCCCTCCTCTTTCGTTGCCTGGAATTTAGAAACATGACAGATATCTGAATATTTGCAGATTAGAAACCCTCCACTGAACAGACGCCTGAGGCGGGAATTTGAAAGGAACTGCATTGTCTTAAAAAATAACAAAGACAATCATCTATTCTCCATCTGCTTATCTAGTACAGGGTTGGGGGGTGGGGGTGTTGGAGCCCATCCCAGCACATGGCACAGGGCAGGGAATCACCCTGAATGCAATGCCAGTCCCTTACAAACAGAGCAGACAATGTCGGAAAATTGGCCTCATTAAATGAGAGAGGTGGCACTGCCGGCAGTAAAGCCAGTCAAAATTCACCGTGTGAAACTAATCATTTCTCGTCCACCTGAACTAATGTCATAAATGTATTGCATTATTGGAAGCTGGTAATCCTTTATTCCCCACGATGATAATCCTTTTACTGCCACTACAAAATACTTTGCTCGGTGAAGAATGACTCGAGCCTCGAGATGTTGCAGGGATTTCAGCAAGGGCTGTGTAAAACCGAAATACGTCAATTAGCCTTTAGCTGTTAACACCTGACTCATTGAATGCACACTTAATTGAGTCTAGTCCCTGCTCTGACGGCCTTCCGCTCTGCGTGAGGTCCTTTTCACACGGCGTTTAGCATCTGTCGCGCTATGAAATCATACCAGGTGTTGTGATTGTTATAGTAACATTACCCATCCTGTGTTTTCAGCGAGGTAGGCCTAATGTTCTGTGAAGACAATCATTCTGTGAGCACACAGTACAGATTTAGTGGCTAGTGAGCGCTGAAAGCATAAGGTTGAGTGGGGAAAACAGAGGTCTGGGGACAACTGAATATATTATGAAGCAAGGCAGCCCTTAACCGACTGGGTGCTCATCCGCTCAGTTCACAGGCTCTCCAGCTGGAACATCTGCTGCCAGACCTTCTCTTCAAGCAAACAGACACAATGCAAGAGCACTGGCTTCTAGGCAGGTGCTTGAAAGGTATTTACCGTCTACATCACTCTTCTGCATGTGCAGTGGAGGTCAGTCAGATACTGCAGCAACAGGGTTGCCAACTCTGGTCAGCTGGCTGGCGTGAGATTTTCAATTCGAGACAAGTCTGCACATGCATTTACACATATGCAACACTCTTATCACCTTGTAATTAGTCTGTAGAGTTTGCAAACTTCCCCAACGCTTTAGATGTAGCTAATTTTATGTTTATAATGGAATAATATAGATTTGCCATAAGATTTCTTGCGGGAGCATGAGAGTCAGAAAGTGTGAATGTCATGGCAGATGCGTGAGAGTTGGCAACCCTGCAGCAAATGTTGCCAGCACATTAAGGAACATACTTTTGTAAGTGTAAGGCATTATTTGGCATCCATAATTCTAGTATAGAATTGTTAAAAAAGGTTTAATTTTCAGGCAATGTATTCTTGGGTAATCTTTTTCTGAAAAGGTGAAATACTATTATGTAAAAATAGGTTCTTGGTGGGTTTTAAACAACCAAAAACGACTCCAAGGTTCCTGTCTACCTGTCTTATATAATAACTAGCCAAGCCCATTCAGGTATTTCCTCTCTGACCTAAACAGAACAATCGCGCCAAATGTAGGCTGTTACATTCTGGAAAAAAATGTTCTCCTAAGTCAACCTTGGTGGACAATGTGGAACTCCGACATGGACCTAATCAGACCAGCCAAAGTGAGCATTAAAAACCACAGTAAACCATTTCTGTCTCACATCAGCTGCTCACCCCGTCTTCACCTCCATTTCCCAGTTCACACAAGCATTCCCACAGCACTGCATCATAAATTATTAGCTGGCTAAGGAGCTGGACTTGTACCCGTGGGGATTTCATCTCCCTATATAAGCCTATGCCGTATGGGGCTGTAAAGGTAACACTGGCAGGCCAGGCAATAGGCTCACCTATGTTAGCTGTGTTCTAGACCATAGCTTCCAAAACTCCTCAAAATAATGAAAGTGGTGGTGGTGGTGGTGGTGGGGGGGGTTTCGCTGACAGAAATCGCTGACCTCCCTCCCCTTCCTTTTGGTTATACAAATACAACATCATAGGCACTGTAGTACCCCCCCTCCCTACCTAAACTGTCCCAGCTGGCAGATGCTACAAACAAATAAATGAGCAAAAAAACCCAACTTAATAACTAAATAAAAAAATAGCTAAATAAGAAAATAAAATAGAAAGGGTACTGACTATAGTCATGGCAACAAAATGAATAATAAAAGCAGAAAAGAGAAGGAGGCAGGGACTGAGGATTCCTGCTTAGAGGTTGGAAGTCAAGGGCAAACACGTGAACCAACCGCAGCTCGTAAGTAATTTCACAGTTTTGAAAATATGCAAAAAGTGATCCCCAGACCCAATGGAATTGTTTCACTGAATCGGAAACGACTGGTGAGTTTTCTCCACTTTTAAACAACATAAGAGGTCTCTCAGCCATTGACAGTGGGTAGGTAAGTGCCTTCCCCTTCCATCTGAGCAATATTGCATGTCGTGCCAGAAGGGAGGCAAAGGATAATGCATCGCACTTAGCTTTGGGCAGCCCCCCCCCCCCGTAACACCAAATAGTGCTGCGAATGGATTGGGTTCTGTGGAACATTCTAGAATCTGGAAGAGCGTTTCAAAGACTTCTGTCCAAGACTATTCAAGCTGGGACTGAGCCAAACCATATGCATCAGTGTTGGTATCAAGGCTGTTGCACTTGTCACAGTTAGTGCTAAGCTGAGGGTACATTTTGGGTAATTTTGTTTTGGATACAAGGGCTGTGTGTACAGCCTTAAATTGGAGCAAATAGAACCACTGTTCTAAATCATATCTGCCTCTCCTGTCGGTCTACATTCAATTCCTCAGTAAAGAAAGGACTCGGTCTCACTGGCATGTGCAGCATCTCTCTCCACAGGCTCTGCTAAAAGAGCAGCATTGATGTCATGAGCAATTAATTGCCAAGATACGGTCCAGCTGAGGAAAGCTCCACCCACGGGAATGCGCCAAACAGTAATGGGCCTCAGGGGAAAACCTGCATGACCTGGCTCAAAGCACCCTATTTAAGCAATAGCAGGGCAGCTTTGGGAAGATTACAGTTTGCAGTCTGCCTGAGTGGGATTCTGGGTAATGAGGGTTCCATTTCAATAAGTCACTGTACACCAATCCCTTTATTGAAGCCAACACAAAAGATGTGTTTTTATATGTTATTTTATATAGTATATATAAAATGCTCTCTGTTGGTGTACTAAAATCTCAAACACTTATCCTTAATTTCATATCAATTTAAAGGATCAATGTACCATTTGTAGCACACCATTTGGTCGTATATGAAACTTGGACAAAAGACACAAAATCATTTTCTGAAAGGAAAGCGCTGACTTTCTTAAACATCGATGACTTTATCATCCATCTTTCCCTACATGTTCTGTACCCACTTGTTCTATTCAGTGACGTGCGGTTCTGGAGCATATACCGGAAACTAAGGCTGCAAGAATTACTTTATCAATTTTTAGCAATTCTTAAACTTAATTACAAATCAGAGGTATGGATGTGTCATGCAATGCATGCAGTATTAATTGGACACAGTATTAAAATAAATATTCCTTCATCTTCACTGTTTGAAGCATGTATTGCTTCTTTTAAAGTAAATTGGTTTGGAAATGCGGTCTTGTTTGACAAGTGAAAAATAACAACAAAGGAAAATAAAATACGAATATGTATTTTAGCATTTGCATGTCAAAGACATCTAGTGTGCTAAGGACAGAATGCATTTTCATTAAAGAGGAATAATATCAGTGATTGACTAAATTGAACTTGTCACAGATTATGTTTGAGCACATTATCTATATGTAAAACCACGTGTTTTCCAAACTGCTTTTCCAGCTCAGTAAGGCTGCATTCCCTGCATGCACTGTTATTGTTAGAAGTATAAAAGAATTATGATAATTAATTTGTCAATGGGGTTTTAATGTGGCCCAACACCCAGGTTGACTAAATGCATGTAATGGATATTTTTTCCATTACAAAAAATCTTTCTTTTAGTTTGCTCTAGTTAGCAAATGTTCTCTAATATAGACCTCAGACACCTTGTACTGAAGATATCTCCAGCAGAACTAGCTGGCTGCTGCCATTTCTGTGATTGGGGGGGGGGGGGGGGTTGCAAAGGGGAAAAACTAGCAGCTGTGGAGCGGTATCGATTTTTCATCCATTCCCGCAGCGTCCCGTGAAGCGCAATGAGATGCGGGATCAATGTCCCATCAAATAACGTTTTTCTATATCCTGAATGCAGAGAGGATACAGATTTGCCCTAATGCACAATCAGAACTTCATTTGGAATAATAACTTCAAATTAAGGCTGTGAGGCATTTAGGGCTAAAAGAAATTCCTATAGTGAGTAGGCAGAGCGACGTTCTGCAGGGAGGAACAGCCAGGGGCTTCTGTTAAACAAGGTACACAGAAACCAGCCGTGGCAGGGGGGACTTTAATTACGCTTATTTCCAGCTATGATTCTCATTATAATTTGCAGTAATATTGTTGCATTCCTAGTTGTGCTGAAATGAAATACGGTAATTAAGAAATGTTTCTTTTTGACTAATTTGGGAATTGCTTGTCATCAGTGAGCCACTAACCTGAATAGAGAAACATTTTTAACAATATGTTAGCAATTACCGTAGCAAATATATCATGACAAAGTACCAGACTGGTGCTGCACCCGTCATGTGATGCTGCGATGTGGGGCAGGTGTCTTAGGGGGTTTGGGGTCATTAGGCAGGTCCCCCACACAGAAGGATCTGAGGCAACATCCTGTTTCAACCTTCCAATCACGTCAGTATGCTGGGGCGAAGGGAATCAACTGCGGCAACTCCTTTCCATTTGGGAAGAGTCTGTGACGAGCCTCGTAAGGAAGTCATGGTGCTTAAAGAGAAGGATTTTTTTTTCATTGGTTTCAAAGGGACGCCACCACTGGTATGGAATGCCCCAGTGGCCTAATGGATAAGGCACTGGCCTCCTAAGCCAGGGATTGTGGGTTCGAGTCCCATCTGGGGTGTTCTGTCTTTTCTGTCCTGAGTGTATCCAGCCTTGCAAGTGGGCTTCCAACTTGCAGGGAAACAAATTCTTTGGGGTTGGTGGCGGGATTGACACAATTTACAACCACTGTATACAAACAAGAACAGTGCTGTTCTGCTCTCCGTGGGAGTAGCTCTGCTGCAGCTGCCCACAGGAAGGCTACAGGCACCGTGAAGGGGATGGAGGAAAGCCCTCGGGAGCTTCATCCCTGGGGGATTCGAAACTGTCAGAGAGCTAATAGGGTCAGGCCTGTTGGGGATCAGGGCTAGTGTGGTGCTGAGGTGTCGCCTGCTACATGGCGGCACTTGGGTCCCAATTTGAGGCGACCCATCTGGATGGGCGTGTAGAACATCTTGTCTCTGCGGCAAGATGACCATCTTCCTCTGCTGTCGGGGGACCTTTGTAAACTCTGTGTTTTGGTGGCAACACTCTCTGAGGTATGCAGACTGGGGAGTGGTCAGATCTCTGTAGGTGGCTATACTGTACCTACTTTTGGTCTGGTCAGTCTGATGGTTACCATACTCAGGGAGTAGCTGTTGCTCCTTCCGATGGTGTCTGATGTCACTTTTTTCAATGAGCGTATTATGAAACCTTGGGTGTCTTGTCTGTTGTTTAAGTGAGTGGTCTGCTAGGATTGGGGCTGGGAAATCTGATCGTGGATCAGCATAGGAGGTTGCTGGTTTGAAAATGCTTAAATTTCAACTCTGCCTCTTGGCCCTTTCAGAACTTGCTGGTTGGAACCCACGGGTTCAGAATCGCTGGTCTATTTGCATCTCCAGCACATCCTGGAAGGCAGACTGAAATGTCCGTTCAGGTCTCATGTCACACAGGGCTGAAGGCTCATTAGTTGTCAAACTAATGGCCCCCACGTAGCTGGCAAACAGCTTGATGGCAGTTGAAAAATATTGCACACAGTCGGTGGTCCATCATGCTTTAGCTGGGAGCTGTGGAAATCTATTTGACTGTGATGTTTGGACAAATATTAAGAGATAGATTTAAAACCAAGGGGTTTGCACAGAGTATGAACCCTCTGCAGGGTGGGCACGGTTGCAGGGTGGGCACTGTGTCTCTGGATTTGACTGATTGTGCTGTGATGTGTGATGAAGCCAAACAGCCAAATAACCGAAGCGTGAGATCTGCCGAACCCCTCGGTCCCATGTACAGACTTTGGCAGAGCTGAAAACTGGCAATTTTCAGGGAGAACTGACAGGGCCACATGGGCCTCTGGTGGGCCTGACTCACTTATTTCAATGGGCTGTAACCACAACAACTACAGCCCCTCCGTCACCCTGTGACCAATGGGACTGTGTCCTGTGCTTTGTTGCCAACCAATTGGAGCTAACTTATCTTTCTGTCTCTGCCCACCTGTATTCTGGCCCTCCTCCACGCTGTCGCTGCCCTTTCAACATGGCAGTGTATCCCAAAAAGAAAGAGGGAGAGTGGAATGAGAAAAGAAAGAAATAAAAGAAAGAGAGAAAGATGGAAACGGAAAAGGAAATGTATTTTTTATTTCAATTTGTAGGAATGAGGTCGTTGTCCTTCTGGTGGGCAAAAGACCTCTGATATCTCATGTCTATATATGAGAGGTTACAGATGATGTGCCCACTTTATGCTGTATTCTTTCTTAAGTGACAGCAGGTATAGGAAATGATCTGCTCTGGAACTATGGGGGGGAAATGGAGCCCTTTCTTCCATGTGATGAAACTGCAATCCCACTCAGTTGGGTTTGTTCAGAGGGACAGACTTTCTGCACTGATATACTGTCATAATGGCCATTCATATTCATATTTGGTATAACTGTGAATAAGCAGATGTCATGTTTTCAGTACTCAGGAAACTGCAGAAACGGAACTTTCTCCCAGTGTGACTTTATTGATCCACATTGTCACAGAATCCATCTCGCGTGTAAGAAGCACTGGTTACTTTAATTATCCGTTTCTAAGTGCTTTCCTAAGTGTTTGTGTATCTATTTATATCTATCCTTAAGCAAGACTCAGAGAGAGCCACAGCAAAAAGGACTATTATCATCTGCAGAACTTGAGATGGTCTTTTTGCTGTTGTTTTTCCAATTAAAATTTTGCATTTATGAGCTGATTTTGTGAGTTTGTCTTGTTTAAACGGAAATGGGAATTTTATTAACACTGCTTCATTAAGAAGTGTGGGGGGGAGGGGCAGCTGATAACCCACTGTTGTCAGGACCAAAAAACACCCAGAACCTGCTAGAGACCGAAACCAATGCCTTGGAATGCAGCTGCTGAGACCTGGTTGGTTCCAACAGGCAACCAATTCTCTGTTCACTTAGTTTCTCTTCACTTCACTTCACAGTGGTTCAGTCTATGTTCAGTACCCAAGTTCAATGTGGGCCGGATGAATGTTTGCTGTGTTTCAGATTAGGCAGTGGCAGATCACTCCAGCAGCTCCAGCTCTCTAGTCCAGTCATGGCCCTGGACAAGTAAGAGACTCGTGGAAAGAGGAGTGGTGAAGGCCTTGTGGCCACTCATCCTCAGGAAATTCAGTTCAAGAGCAATTTTACATGCTGTGCATACACTGTACTGCCGTTCGTGTCTTAAATGTCTTTTAAAAACATTCTGATGCTTCAGTCGTGTAACAGTGGCTCAGTGGTCCAAACTGTCGCCTCCCACCTGCAGGGATGTGGTTTTGTGTGGGGAGTTTCCCCTTGCAATCCAAAAAAAAGGTGCAGTTTATGTGAATTAGTGTCTCTAAATTGACTACTGCGTGCATTTGCCCTGCATTGGACAGGCACACTGATGTAACCCTGGGCTGCAAGTCAGCTTACGGAATCTGTAACGATGATACTTCAGTAAATGAAATGAAGCTTTATTTAACACCAGTATAGTACAGGCACATCTGAATGTTTCTTCACATAGACCCCAACTGTCTTTTTTATGCGACATACAAACAGGTCAGAGGAAAGCTGCAGGCCTGAGTGCTGGGCCAGCCATTTATCCGGCACCACAGGGATTAAGGTCCTTTCCTGTGTACCCAAAGGCAGCATATCTGTCTGTCAGTCCTGGGAATTGAACCATCAACCCTCTGATCACAGGCACAGATGCTTAACCTACCAAGCCGCACGCCACTCCCAGGAACAAGAAGTCGTGCTGACAACCAGATCCAATATTAACTACCGATAACAGTGAAGCAGAAAGAGGTTTGTCTGAATGCCCAGTCCCATTTGTGTCATTTGGCCCACACTTACGCACTCTCACACTTGCTGTGCGTGTTCATGCACTTAGTGCATTTTTTCAAGGGTGTCCCATTCCTCAAATAAGCCAAGTCCAGTGCACTTGACATGCGCGTTATCCACACTTTGGCAAATACTGCCTGGAAGCGTTATATAGACCACGATGCACCATATCAGTGGCGACTCATTTTTACATGGTACACGAGGAGGTCTGCTGGCCTATTTCGAGCCCAACATGCCTTCAAAGATGTTTCAATGTAAGTGTGCAAAGTCGTATAATGTTTACATAGACTAGGCTACAGTGTCCCTTTTCTCTGCCGTGATTTTGAGAGGCTCCACTGTATCGCATCAAGCAGTCGATCCACTCCAGGACAGTGTACCGTTTGCAGACACCATATGCATAAACAGAACAAAATGACTACAGCTCACAAATCGGTTTGCATTCTCATTCGTGTAGTACTTTACCAGCCTGTAAAAGGAGTACCCTGTCCGTAGTCTGCAGACCCTTCTATCCAGGTTTAAGCTGGCTTGGCACAAACAATGGACTCATCATCTCATTGCACTTGTACAGTAACAATAAAGATCTTGTACAATGGTCTCTGCCAAGCAGCTGGCTTGTTGTTATTGATTTTTATTTTGCATAGAAATAGCATTGCAGTGTCACATACTGTTTGACTTAAACATGACTAAATTGATGGCAGTCCCTCACTGTAGTCATGAAATGATAGCTTATTTGTCATTTACTGTATACAAACGATGAGGAATGTTTTAGTTTTCACTGCACTGGGAATGAGAAGAATTCCTCTCCACCAATCCGCATCAAAGTGAGAACGTTCATGTGGCCGGCGACCAGCAAGGCCACGCCCCTCCCATTTCTTTTTGGCAGCCACACCTGACTGTAGTTTGGTTAATGAGGCCTGTGGGGGGAGGTGAGGACTCATTAAGGTGCGCTAATGAGTGAAGGGTGGCAGTGCCCACAATGAAAGCCTGGGCCAAACGTCGCAAATTTTGCCAGAAATAAAGATTTATTTTAAACTTACTAATTGTGAAAGTAAAGATTTAACTTTTAAACAGCTGTGCTCAGGTTGCATTTTCGCTACTTAGCCATAAATGCATCCAAAGCGACTTGCAGAGTTTTATATTATCAGAGGTTTTACAGGAAACGTTCATGGTAAGTATCTTTCTGCAGGGTCTACTCCAGGGACATGGACCAACAAGCTCCAGATTAAGAGCCCAAATCCTTAACCACGACTCCCCCCTGCTGCCAGACGGCTTAGCCAACACATTAATAACAAATGGAAAGCCATAAAATTACTGTCACAGGCAGAGATGGAGATGGGTCTGGGGAACGATTCAAAGCCCTGAGGGACTGCTTTATTCAGAGTTATGGAAAGGGAGGTATAGTGAGCAGGGAGAAGGCAGCACAGGCATTAAAATGGAAAGAAGAGAGATGAGCATGGCAGCCCTGGGAAGGGCATCGTGTCTGGTCCATAGGAGTCGCATGGGGAGTAGAGATGGTCTCCCAAAGATGGTGTCTTCTGTGTCGGATGTATATTGTTAACATTCCTTCCAGGGTTCATCATTGGCGATTAATTAGCGGGCTCTGTCCGGCAGCACAGCTCTGAAGTTACCGGGGTGATACCACCGTTGAGGCGAGAGTTACGTTACCCATATACATATCGATGTGAAATATACCTTGATTTTGTGTGCTTCAGCCAGATCTGAGGGAGGGCTATATTGCTCATAGACCATCCGTATGGGGATCCGTTTCAGGTCAAATCAAAACTGTCAATCCAAGAATCACTTACGTGGTTTTAGATAGTCAAGGTGACACATCGGAAACTTAGAGATGGTGGAAAAGAATGTGTGACAGTCACAGTCCCATCTTGTATTTTATGGATTTTGCAGCCCATTGATTATTTATATATGTAGTATTTTTTTTTTTTTTTTGCTGCTTGGCCCTCTAGATTTATTTTTTCCAAATAAGTGAATCAGAGTGTCGTAATGTCCCGTGTGTGATGACACTTACTGAGCATTTGGAGCTGGCAGGCGGCATCACGTGACGTCATTCACGCCCAAGGCGCGCTGTGGTGGGCGGGGCAAGCGTGAAAGTTGCTGTCACGGCGACAAGGTGGTGGCGGTGTTTTTATTTGTTGTCCGGGATGGGGCGACAATGAAAACCATACAAATGTAATGGGCTTGCGTTCGTTTTGGCTCTTAAACGTGCCCGCACAACACGCTGTTAGCCATAGCGGCTGTCGGTGTGTCGCTTCGCTCGTTGTTTTCTTACCAGCCGCATGACTAGGAAATAACACTCTTTTAGCCACCCACCTTACAACGGAAAGTGGATGTGGATGTTCCCATTGCGATATCGTCAACTTTAATTAATTCTTTAAATCTGACCTTTAAATAAAGTGCAATGAAATAACTGTAGTAATAGAAGATAAATATGGAAACATTAATAATGATCACAGAGCAGACTAGCATTGCCTTAAAGCAAAAGGCTACTTATAGAAGTGTTATATTACTACTATAAAATAATAATCAGACAATGGAATTATTTATATCAGTATAGAAAGTATGGATTGTGGAATAGGCTGCAGAATCACTATGAGCCCATAGTGGATAAACGTCACAAAGATAGATGATGGGAGTGTAGGACTGAATTAAGTCGCTGTCAAGACTTTTTCAGAATATGCACTTGACCGTAGAAAAAGATTTGTCCCTGTAAATTGTTAAATTAACAGATGTCATATTATTAGCTTCTCGGATCATTTTTGTGTGAATAAACACATTGTTATGCATTTTGACCAGAATGTTAGAAGCGGTGAATGTACAGAATGTCATCTATGAAAACGGTTCTAAATAGCAGAGCTTTTCGTAGTGTATGAGAAAGCATCTTCAGCTGGCGTTGCTTGCCCGTGAATCATCTTTCAAATGCAGATTTGTAGCGCAAGCCCTTTGACAAGGAACCTCTTAGAGCCCCGTTAACGATTCATAACCAGTGATGTCAGTAAAGAAAATAAAGCTTCCTTGGCTGAGGAAACAATTAGTAACATCTGTTAGAGGCATCGCCGACTGCGTTAGCTATCAAACGAGGCCAGGTTTATTTCACAGCTTCCCTGGAATCTGGGCGTTTATAGACATCCGCCAGGTCTGCGCAGATATTTTGCAAAGTGCTGTAATGTTTTCAAATATGATAAACACTGTATTATATTCTGACCGGAAAAAAATCCGAATGAAAATTTTGGTTTATATAAAATAGTAGACCTACTATTATGGTGTAAATTCAAACAGAGAACATACCAAAACAAGTATTCTTAATGCATTTAATTTCACCCATAATTATATGTCAGTTAAGTCATAATGTAAAGTTTAATTTATTTCACTGGCCGTCATAGAATAAGAGGTTTGACATTACGGAGCTAATTTAGACACGGTGAGCGCAGACTGAATCACTGGATTTACGTCAAATCAATCCGCTGCTTGAACGACAATCAGCTCCGTGACCCCAAGACCTTACATGCTGGTTTCACAATCCGAAATCTTGTAAATTTTTAAAGGTATCATAAAACCACGCTCTTAACCTAGTTGAATTTTTAATATACGGGTGAACGTTTCATATTTTTCAGCAGCAGGTTGTCAATGTACTTTAGTGTACTTTTAACATTTATACGGTACTGTTTATTAGGCCTACATGTTTTCTAAAGACTATATATTTACAATCGATGTCGTGTATATTATCTAATGCCTGTCAAAAATAAATTCAGACGGACCGCATTCTTTTTACCAGCAATCCAAATACGGATTTCTGTGATGCAGAATGTTATTTCTGTGACCACTGTGTGGTGCTCTTTCTTTCACTGTCCACCGGCCTTTCTGCATAGGCGCTAGCCTTGGTGCTGAATTGTCGTTGCATGTTCCTGATAGCTTTCACTAGCTTCGTTTAAATTGTTTTAGGGACATTCTGGGCCTCCTTTGTGTGCTAATGTTCAGTCAATAATTTCTTACACACAGCTAGTTTTAATTTTTCGTATACATTACGAATATAGCACTTTTTCTTTACTTCCCGGCTGTCGATAGCCGGTCGGAATAGATATTGACTTGGTTCTGGTCTATCAAACAAGAAATGGTTTGAGATGGAAGTCCCAGCAGAAGTTTAACTCTATTTTGCTATTACAAACGCTGTCCTCTGAGGGCTCAGTGCTTCCGGCTCCCAGGGTCACCTTTTCAAAATGAGCCTTTGGCCACGTAAAGTTGGGAACGACCTTCCTGTAGTTCTATTCTGCACATAAAAACTTTTTTTACCGACTGCATTACTCCGTTCTCAGGAACCTGTGGCTTTTCAAAAACGTTTGACATTACTTTTTAATTAATGTACTGATATAAACGCAGTTGTATATTCTATCTTTGGTCCTGGCCTCGGCTTTTATCCTAATTTGTTTTTAGATAATGCTAACGCTGTTGTTTTGCTTTATTTAACGATAATGTCCAAGTAAGTCGTTTGAATGGGCGCTATAGTGAAAAACGCTGAAACGTAAAATAGGGGGGC
>JAODKE010000101.1:10446407-10461791 GCA_026779605.1 Mormyrus hasselquistii
ATTACTTATTTGTTTGCTCATTCCCATATTGCATTGTTTGTCCTGCACTGCCCTGTCCTGCACTGCCCTGTCCTGCATTGTCCTGTCCTGTAATGCACTGCAGTTTGTCCTATCCTCTGATACCCTACCCATGAACCCCTAACATAAGAAGTTCACCGTGTTCCGCAGAATACATGTGACAATAGCACTTGAAACCTGAAGTATGTCCAGCTCCATATAGGGCTATGGGGACACAGAAATGACTCACTGGTTCCACCCTGGACAACGGGTTTGGTTTTCCACTTGGAGTTCCCAAGTATATAGGTTCCTGTCAATTCTATGATTCATCCTTTGCCTCCATGCCCTGTTGGACAGTCATACTGTGGTGGGGCGATTATGCCACCTGGTGGACAGGGAGGAATATGGTTCTGAGTAGCAGTCATGGTTACCTGTCATGACCTGCTTATTACCGCTGCTAAGCAAAGACCTTTACTGCTTTTCACCCAGATCATTCTGCTTCTTCCCCCTTCCCCCCACCAAGACAGCCCCCTCCCCCCCTCCTAAGTACCCCCCTCTGCAGTCTAGGGCTGCAGGAGCTGCACATGGAGGGGAGGTACGAGGTATCCGTCCAGTCACGTCCAGTCCGGCCATGCTCTACCTCACTGGGACTTTACTGCCATTTATCTGGTGGTGTTTTGGGACACTTCTCTGTGTGGCATTGTGTGTTGTCACCTTCCTGGCCATTCGTTTCATGGCTGCCTGATTTTCATGCATGACTTCTGCCTGATCTTTCGCTTTTCCTGCTTCTTTGGATCTGGCCATTCTCCCCGTGCTTCTCTTGCGGAAGCTGCGATTTCATGCCTGTGTGTTGACTCCGGTTTCGGAGATTACCATGTGGATTTGGCTTTTTCGTGTTGACCTTGCCTGTGTTTTTGGATTATGATCTCTGCACAAAGCCTGCTGCTTCCTCAACCCAGTCTTCTCTCAACATCGCATTAGAAATGTAGTTTGTAGAAGAAATATTACTAAAATTCTTAAAGGCGAACATGTACAGTAGCGGTAATTGGGGCGATGTATGGCTTGGTGGGTTAGTATGCTGTGCTTCTGATCAGAAGGTCATCGGTTCAAATCCCTTGCTCAACAGAGTGATTTGACTGTTGAGCAAGGCCCTTAACCCTGAATTGCTCCAGATATTGTCTGATCTGCTTTCTCAAAAAATAAGGACAATAGGCTGTAGAAATATGTAGTGTGCCTTGGTAATGTTGTGTAGGGATATGCAGAACAGATATATAACAGTGTACTGTGGTGTGTCTAACTCCTATAGATGGCAGGGGATTGTGGATCTTGTGCATTGTAATACATTGGGAGTAGCAATTTTACAGTACATTTACCTAACCTGATGTAGTTGCTTATTTCACTTTTCTCCTCGCGTGGAAGAGCAATTGTCCATAATCTTGCTGGCTACAGTAGATTTTTGGATTGGAATTTGACAGGCTGCTTGATCATACATACTGTACTGTACACATTGAGATCTGCATCGTGGAAGCATACTATTAAGCAAAGATTGTGAATGAAGTAACTGAATTATTTTTGCATTAAATTTTACTTAAATTAAATTAACTCAAAATAGTGGGGATGGTTGTAATGTCACACCTTTAGGGGTGTAGTCCCGACCTTCACAATACTCTCTTCACGCAAGTTTCCTGCGGGTATTTCGGTTTCCTCCCGTAGTCTTAAAGACATTTGTATATGTGTACCCTGACTTGAACCCTATACCTCTCATGACAGAGTCCAGCTTCACCCTAATAACATATATGGATGGGTGGATGGATTGTTTTTAGGTTTATTGTTTTCCAGAAAAGTGCGTGATATTTGGGGTATGCCCATTTCGGGGGTAGGAGTCAGGTGACCCGTTGTGTTGTACCCACTGAACCACCTGATCCTTATTTGGTGATGTGACTGTAGATGTTTCTCTTTCCATCACCTTGTCATACCATCCTGATGCCGGTGTTCTATCGACTAAAGCTATCTATCGAGACGTGCTATCAAACCTTTCTGCCCATGTGCAATTCCACCGCTTTGGGATTAGGGTTAGGTTTTAGGGTTTTTTTTTGGGTTAGGTTAAGGGTTAGGGTTAAGGCTATCAATTAGCACTACAGTAGCCTAACTGGACAAAGCAGCTCAACTCGTCAGAGAACTGGAACTCATCCTGCCATTTGCATAGATGTCCTCATGCAAAGTGTTTCGCTGATTTGTGGTGTAAGTGTTCGTATCAGGAATCCTTTAATGCCCAGAGAAACTTTAAGAGGACTCTTCAAACCTGTCATTTAGTAAACAGAGTAGAATTCCTGTAACCTTATCAGCAGGTCACTGAACTGAGAGCTGATAGATATTTGTTGGAAATTTCCCCTCGTGGTCTTTCCTGTATGGTAGAGCAAGCTAAAGCCAGACAGCAGTGGGGACACATCCTGTTGACCTGTGTAATTACCTATTAAGAAATTAAGTGCTGTAATTAGGTGATTGAAACAGAAGCTAATATTGTGTCTGCCTCATTAGAAGGGTTCAGAGCCTTTCAGTGTGTTTTAAATATGTATGACATTCTCCTCCAGTCGACTAGCGATGGCTTGTTGTGACAGCTGGAAGCATCATTTGTTTGATGCAGAACACACCTTCTTAGTAAACAAAGGCTGTATTGTGATCATTATCCTCTTCCCACCAGATGCAGCCTGAGCAAAGCCCTTTACGGTTCAGGTACGGCTCACATTTTGGTGCAATAAGACAAAATATAACAAAACTTAATAAATACTTTTCATGGGAGATAAAAAGTCTTCCACCCTTTCTCCTGGCTTCAAATCCTGAAGTTGAGCCTTTCCTGTCATGGATGTTCTGCAAATCAGAGCCTTAATGAGCAGAAAGCGGTATGAAGAAACACAATTACATGAGCATAGCTCCAGGAACATGGCTGCATTTCCGCCGAATTAAGCATCACATAACAACATGGCGTTCCGCCCCATAGTGGGGTTGCACTGCATTTGTATGGGTTGCACTGCATTGACGGGGTTGTGTTGCAGTGGTAGGGTAGTGTCACACTGGTGGGGTTGCGCTGCATAGCTAAGTTATTAATGGAGTCTGCCGGAGGTGTAGATGTTGAATGTGGCATCGGGCATTGGAGATGTTGCGTCACAATGACGGGGTCACGTTGGTGGGGTTGCTTTGCATTGGTGTGGTTGCTTTGCATTGGTGGGGTTGCACTGCATAACGTGGTTGAGTTGCATAGTAGGGTTGTGTTGCATTCTTGGGTTTCTGTCGCATTGGTGGGGCTGAGCCGTATAGCGGGGTTGGGCTGCATAGTAGGGTTAGGTTACATTGTTGGGTTTGTGTCGCATTGGTGGGTTTGAGGCGCACACCAGTGTTGGGCCGCATGGCAGGGTGACGTTGCATTGTTGAGTTTGCGTCGCATTGGTGGGGGTGAGCTGCATAGTGAGCTTGGGCTGTATAGCGGGGTTGTGCACTGTGCTTTGTGTGTGCCAGTCACCTACTTCTCACTTCCAGGATAAGCCGTTTACCCTAAGCCCACATTCAGCACCTACACCTCCGGCAGACTCCATTAATAACATCTGCAGACTTTAAATCCTGATAGTGCTGTGAAGCCCTGGAAGAGTGGGAGGGAATCCCCATGCCTCGCGTCCCTGAGATAAGTTCTCAGACAAAAGCACTCTGATTAGTCTCAGAGGCTCCTTTTTGGGTTCCTCTACCATAGAAAATCCATTTGTCAAGTGGCTGGAGAGGGAATGTGTACTTGTACCATGCATGGTTGCAGGCAGAATTAAGCCTCCACCACTTTTTTTGGGTGTCATTGTTGAATACATTTACCGCAGAAGTGACTGCTGGTGAAAGTGCCTGCCTTTTGTCAGAGAGCAAGAGTAGTAATTAATGAGTATCGGAAGAATTTATTTCTTTGACTAGAGAAAAAGCCATGGAAAGGAAACAAACCACAAGGTCTACATCTTCAAAGCTGATGTAGGGGTTCTGGCAGAGTTTCAGAAGCTGGTGTGAGGGAGATGGAAAGGGACAAGGTCTCCCCCCCCCCCAGGTGGTACAAGAGAGCTTCGGGTATGGCTGCTCCTCGCGTGGGAGAGAAAGGTCTCATCTTTAATAGATTTGGAGCCATTTTCCATATGTGCATCTTCTAGCTGTTACAGAGCACACGTGATAGGAATGCTGTGATAGGACAGTAGGAGTCATGAAAAGCTTACATGCAGAAAAAAGGTGGGAAGTCTTCGTTGATGGGTCGTGGGAGTGACTCAGGAACTGTCTCTGTGAGCTTGGGTTATTCTTTTTGGTTTTTAATTCCTGCTGAATTCTTTATATCCTGAAAAAGACAGAAAGCCTAAGAGCCGTGGGTGACAGCTGACACCAAAGCGAAGGAAAATTAGCGGTGGATCCCTTGAAGTGGCAGAGGGGAAGTTTTCCAAGGCACAGGCAAAGTGCTTGGAGACAAGGCAGAGAGGAGAGCACGCTTTTGTTTTTGGGGGTGTTGCCATGGCGTCGAAAGGGCACTGTTAAAAGCTGTCGGGGAAAAAATAAAAGGTTGCTGTTGTGTCTGTGTGCCGTTGTTACTACAAACTGCCGGACTTGAGCTGTGCCCATGCTGGTGGTGTGCTGGTACCCTCCCTCAAAGTGCACATCGCCCTCTTTGGATGAACCTCACTGGTCTCTGTATTCATGCACTTCATCCTTGCCTGACGAGGTTCCCTTAGAAAGCAGACTGGTGCAACTAACGCTCACTAATCATCAAATAATATCCCCGTGCCGGCTGGGGAACTTCATGGAGCATCTGACATTGCTCTCTTTTGTGAAGCAGCTTATTTAGAACAATTACCTTGGAGGTGAAAAGTCAACAGCCAGTGGCAGGAGAGGAGCAACTAGTTGCCCTCACACCAGCCCGACAGAGACACCTGTATACTTCTGTCCGCTGTGCTCATCTGCCATCAAAGTTTAGGGGCTTTAAAACAGGACCGTCAAGGTGCCAACCAATGTATCAACAAACGAGAAGATAAATTAAGTAACAGCTTGACAGCGATGGTGCATAGTTAGTCATGTTTTTTGTTTAATGGTGCCTGTGGTCGGCATGTCTGAATGAAACCTGCTGTTTTGGAGAGCTGCCTTACAGTGCACGTTCAAAGTCTCAGGCCATTCTGCCTTGCAAGTATCTACGGAAACAGCAGCTTGCAGCTCGAGTTACGTAGCCGCGCAGAAACGAAACAGACTCATGGCCCTGTTGCAGTCTGTCCATTTATGAACAAAATCGACAAACGAAAGATTAGCATAATTTCATTTTGTTTCTTAATGGTCTTTGCACAGGCTATAGTAGTGCAATGTGGGTGAGGAGTGATGATGGTGGGAGCGGCAGGGTCACCATGCTAGTACCTGAAAATGAATAAACCCGGTTCACAGAAAGACACCTTCAGAAAAACAAAGAGGCTGACTGGCTGATATTTGCTAGCTTCATGTGACTCCTGAGCCATCCTCCTGGCTTGTGTGTGTATTGGAGGGACGTCACACGGGCCACCAGAGCATCTGAAGTAGTATGATGTTGTGGAGTCTTTCGCTTTACACTATAAGGTACATAGGAAGCACGACTCTGTTTTCCTAAAGATACGCCTTACCAATCCAATCCAAGAAGGCTTTCCGGTTAGGTACTGTAGCGATGCGTCTCACTGAATATCAGTGTAGAGTACTCAGAACCTTTCAGAAAATGTCTTTACGAGTTGCATATTGATTCTTGTTCTTGCATATTTTCCCCAGGCTGCTGAAATAGACCTTTTTTAAAAAAAGTTTAATTTTTTTAAAAACTTTGTTGTACTTTAGAGACTAAGGAAAACATTCTGATATCAGAATAATTTTTAATGCAACATCAGTGAAAAGCACAGAAGGACAAAAATCATAACAGGCAGAGAAACTAAATTTCAGAATAATTGGTTGCAATTTGGGGAAGAATGAAACCATACAGTTGAATCGATGTTTTGGCTTACGGTACTCTGTACACCCGTCCCCGCCCCTGCTCCCCCACTACAGGCTACAGGCCAAGATTGGTTTTATTTCACTTTCCATCCATAAGTCCTCCAGATGGGAGCAGTTTGAAGCAGGCGTCTGGCGGAATGAGGGTTGTATCATCCGGCAGCTTTGGGAGGGGATTAGCATGTCGACTCTGACCCGCAGAAAGAGGAGAGAGAGAGAGAGAGAGCGACATGACAGAGGGCTGACAGCAGGAGAAGCCACACCCCTCCTTGTCCTTCCTCTGGTAGCCAGTCAATGCACAGCGATGCTGGCTGTGGGTGGGGTCTCCCGCGTCTCCTAATCTCCTCAGGAAACTGGCTACGGCCTCCCTATAAATAGGTTCCATACCATGGAGGCAAAGCTATTAATAATTCAAAGTGAAAATATACTCAGGGGGAAAGATAAATAAATAAGTCGTTGGTTCCATCCCACCGAGGCTAATGTTGTGCCCCTGTTTCTTTCTTAGAGTCGTGGAAAGCTCAGGTGCTGAGAGGAGGCGACGCAAAGAGGCAGTGGGGGGGGGGGGCTGCTTGTGAGTGTGCCATTGAGTTCTCTGTGTACGGAAAAACGGGCTTCAGTCGATCTTGTGCCGAGGCCAGTGTCCCCAGACACAGCGTGCCAGTTCAAAGGTTTCCAAGACCACAAAATCGAAGCACTCAAAGGAAATGCTTCAGCCAGAAGGATCTCCCATGATTCAGTGCGAGATTGCCATTTCTTCTTTTAAAATGCTGCGATTGAGATGAAGATCACAAATAGTCAGCAGTGAATCGATCTCAAAATCATTTACCTCCTGGAACAAACATATTAAGGAAACACAAACATTTGGGGGTGTGTTATTGTTTACATCTATCCATTTTATGAATCCCCCCCTTAAAGGCTACAGGCAACTGAGAGTCTCCAAAATATCCAGGGTGTCCTTAGCCTCAGGAGGGAATACAGGTGCGCAAGGAGATGAAGGTTGAGGTCAACAAGATGGCTATGTTTGGACATGGGATTAAAAGCTCTGCTTTGCATCATTCTCAACGGCCATTTATCCTCCTGAAAAAAAACTGCAGTTCCTTGTCTGAGGTGCTGCTATTTTAGTACCTCTTTCTAGGTCCAGGTAGTTTGGGTTAGTCGCACATCTCGCAGCGATAGTTACCGACGGCACATTCCCCTCGCTTCCGGATATTATCATTTGTAAATTGTTACATGCTGCAGTGTTACAGTGACTTCGGAAATGTAATTCAGTGCTGATTTTGAGGAGAATTGTGAGAGCTTTCGGGTTCCACTAGATAAGCCCGCCTTCCTCTTGAAAGGATAAGCATAGAAGACTGGCACTGATGATAGTTAGTGTTGTTGGGCCCTATTTTAACGATCTATATCACACAGTCTCAAGCACAATTGACTTCCTGCTTTCCTGGCTTTGGGTCCAGTGAGTTACATGGTTTTTGCAGCCAGCTGGCCTCCTCCGTTAATTCTTTATTAGTCGTCTTCTACTGGCACATCAGTTGTTACAGAGCAGAGGTTGAATTAGATTGGCAAAGAAATTAGCCTATCGTGTAACGGAGACATCTGGTTTTTGGGAGAGATGCTTCCTGACATACGATAGTGCACCTGCTGGAGGGTGAATTATAGTGATGGGCACAGACAGCAGGAAGGCGAGTACGGACAACAGTAAATATACGGAAGATGGGGAGAGTAATATTTGACATGACTAAGGAGCAGATGCGGTAACTTGCTGACCTGGGGTCAGTCGCTTATTTGTGTCTTTCTGCCAGTGTACATATGTGCTCGGTGACCTGAGTTGAGAGATGAAGAGGTCTCTGTCACATCTGATCTCCCACTCTCCTGCCAATTATAGGAGAAAGTCACACAACGGCGACTTGAGTAGACATCTTGTTTCGTTTTCCTCTCCAGGGACTGTGGGTAACCCCTGCTTTCTCGGGACACTGAGAAAAATGCATAGTATTTCACTTTATAACCTGATAATGATGTTGATGATGATGATAATGGGGATGGTGTTGATGATGATGATGGTGAATGGGTTGCCAGCTCTCCCGCATCTGGCGTGACACGCGCTTTCAGACTCTCATGCTCACGCAAGAAATCTTATGGCAAAATATACATGTAAATGTGTGTGCAGGCTTGTCTTAAATTGGAAATCTCATTCAAGCTAGCTGACCAAAGTTGGCAACCCTCTGATGATGGAATTATGGGGATGAAGAGTGCCATTTTCGGTGTCGCTGCCCTTCTTTGCTCCAGTAGATCATGGGTCATCAATCGCAGCCTCATTTGGATACAGCCATCTGCCCAAATTGTTCTTTCTTTCTGATTAGCATGTAGCTTAAACTGCAGGTTCGCCTTTCACTCTGATTAGCATGTAGCTTAAACTGCAGGTTCTTCTTTCTCTCTGATTAGCATGTAGCTTAAACTGCAGGTTCGTCTTTCACTCTGATTAGCATGTAGCTTAAACTGCAGGTTCTTCTTTCTCTCTGATTAGCATGTAGCTTAAGCTGCAGGTTATTCCTCTCTGCATAGCATGTAGCTCAAGCAGCAAATTTGTCTTTCTCTCTGATTAGCATGCAGCTTAAACTGCGGATTCTTCTTTCTCTCTGCCTTAGCATGTAGCTTAACCTATCCAAATCTAGAAGCCATTTTGAACTGTGGCCTCCTTTGGTGTGTGTTTCTGGCCTCTGTGGTCACACTCCGTGTGGCAGTGCATCTGGAGGTGTGGTGACAGCAATGGGAGGCAATGGTTCTGTTGGACAGCCCGACAGTTTCTCTATACTGCTGCCTCACTCTGCTTAGGGGCTCACTGTCCCTGTGAGGGCGATACCACTAATTACCCCATTTTAACATCTAATTACAATGGGGATTGTGAGGGTCAGCACTCTGTGCTCACTGCCGATTAGGCTGCCTTTGCTAAATTGTGGCTGTATAAACACACTGAGAATATCTTGTTTTTGTAATAATGCATTCTTTCATGATGTACTACGACACATATTACTGCATGTGTGCACAGCACATGTGGGGGGTGTACAGTTATCTGAGTATTCACAATAAAAGGAATTATCCCCCCAACAGAAAGAGTGACACGTGCATTCTTATTTATGCTCATAAGCAGGAATTAATTTCCCTCAGTCACTTTAGTATCGACTGTTGTAAATGAGATTTTTCATGACCTAAGATGAAGTGATTTTTCATGACCTAATAAAAAGCGATTTTTCACAACATGAAAGTGGAGCGCTTTCTCATCCTTTGAAGGTACGACACAAAAGACTCCGAGTCGTGCTGGGGTGGGGAGTGGCTCTGATCCATCCAGAGAATAACGTCACCGAGTTAGAAACCATCCGCTTTATTAGGAACGATGGGGCTTGTGCTGCGCTGGATGCGACAAAAAGCTGAGTTTAAAGTGGGAGAAAGTCATGGAGAGATGGATTACCGTGGATATGCTCTTCTTTTTTTCCATCCTGTCAGGCACAAAATTATGCACAAAGGATAAGTGACAGAAGTTGTCGGTCCCTAATAGATTCGACTTTGTCGAATCCCTCTGGATTTGTGATGAAATGCGGGAACACAACTATTCTCCCCATGAATGAGTACTCCAAGATGAAAATGGCCAGGGAAGGTTAGTGGGGGCGGCGTCATTTTCTGGTGGTTGACAACAGCAGAGAGGGTATTGTGACTGGTGAGGCTGCTCAGTGTGGCCATGGATGAGATGGAAGACCACAGCAGGGCCCTCACATGATCAGGCACACAGTCACACACTACTGGGAATTTCCTAACCCGGAGTTCCTGGAGGAAGGAACGGACCCCCTCCACCACTCAACCTGGGTGCTGGAGCTGTTTCAGTGCCTCCCCCCCGAACCAGCTGCTTGCAACAAAATCAATATATGTTTAAATGGCATTTTTACTTAAACAGAGCACTACTTCAAAGCCGCGCTTTCTGTCATCTTTTTCTTTTTCCATGTTTTCTGAAAGTTCTTAAAAATTTGAAAAGTGTACACATGCATACATCACCGCGCACACACAAGCTATACTCTTAAGTTGTGTCGGTGTATATCGCCGTAGGTTTTTTAATGCTTTTCTATCTCCTTACTGTTCATCTTAATTAGCAGATGCCCTCTGGTGTAATGTGGCATAATTCCTTTACCCTGCTAATGGCTGCCGCATAGAAACAACTATGCTCTACGGAAAGCAGGCCTTCGTTACTCGTTATTCCGTAATCAAGTCTGACTGGTGGTGAAGGTAACACACTCACTGTACATACTGAAATTAATTGCCAATACGGATAATTGTATATTTCACAGATACAGATTTGATTACACTCATTACCTTTAATTACAAACTGACAGAGAGGAAAACAGTCTGATCCGGCACATGGATACCCTGGTGGATTCTGGGGGCCCAGCACTTTGCAGGGAGCCCAAAATATGTAAAATTATATAGCCAATTGGGCAGGTGGACTCTGGTGCCATTTTGTCAAGGGACCCAGAATTTCTAGCTACAGCCCTGCCAGCGTGTAATTTCGTAAATGGTACCGTGATATGTGATATCGATAAACATCAGTTAAACCCTAAGGCATTTGAGTAGATTCATGTTAACTGGGTGAATATGGATTAATGGATGGTTTGCTGTGTAAATGTGTGGCATGAGGTAGGCTAATCGGGGCCTGACGATGGCCTGTTTGTTCCCCATTGGTCTTGGAGGCGTCCCTGTGATTTATTAATGATTGCACACATGAGCCTCTGTGCTGTTTGTTTGTGAAACGACTGCATTAGATTTACACACCGATTCAGCATTAAATAGAGTAGAGGGGGCAGATTGGCCTGGGGATCCGGAAGGCGTCGCATGCATTGCGGAGTTAATTGTGAGCCCGGCGCGTCTGTGAGGAACTACCATCCCCCCGGAGGCACCTCACTTTTAGTTCTGCCCCCGTTACTGACTTTTGACAGGTGCCTTGTGAAATGACCCCAGACTGTCATCTTATGTCACTCAAGTTAAAAATAAAAAAAGACGTATCATCAGGATGAGCTGTGACCGGGCCAGAGAGTCCTCTGTGAGCGAGCGTGCGCATCTGGAGTGACATCACTGTGCCCCGGGGCTCGTCGCCAGCAGGGCGGCGGTCAAGGACACTCTGCACCCAAACATCCTGGCCCCATCTTTCTGTGTCATGAGGAAACTGTTTGCACAGGCATGAATATACAAACAGCTCCTAACCGATCGTGCCCAGGCTGTTTGCCCCGCCTTGCACCTCATTCCCAGCAGGCATAAGATGGGAATTCATTTTAAAAAGTGTATGTCCTTCAGTCTCTGGCTACATCACTGACTCACACACACACATGCAAGTACCTATCTAAATGTGGATTGTCCATTCATTTCTATGGGAAAAATCCTAATCCCAGTCACGACACCCATAACCAGCCCTAACCTTAAGCATGAGTAATAAACAAAATAAAGACTTTTCGCATTTTTAGTTTTTTGATTAGTAACAGATTTTATAAAATTGACTTACCCCTCGTGGCGATCAAAAAAATGGTCCCCACAACGTTAAACTAAAAGGTTTTTATCTCATTGTGAGGACATTTGGCCTCCACAATGTAATTTATATCTGACCCACACACACTATGAGGGCTCTTTAGTAAGAAAGCAGCATATATAACACGCTGCCGATTGATCAGTTAATCCTCACCTAGCCTCTCAGTGGTACTCCAGGCATAATGGAGGTCAGTGGGTAACCTCCAGTCTCCTCTCCATCTCCCCAGATCTGAGGCCTCCAACAGGAACTGAGTTAATGGTCCATCACCAGGTAGCTGACGATTTCAGTGCCGTCTGGCGTCTTTTTGCCAGGCTGGTTTTATATGTCTGCACATGTATGTGAGCAGAAATATCATTCATTTATTTGCTTACTTTATTATTTATTTATTACCTACCAAGCAATGGCGTATTAGACACAAGGACAGAGACGACTGTCATTTCCACTGGTCAAATTTTTCTTCTCTTTTAAAAATGAATCCCACAGTGCCTTGCAAGTGTTCTATTGTACTAAACCCAGATACCAAAATGCTCAATACTCAAAACAGCCAATGAATTACAACATGCCAATTGTGACAAATGTCTGAAATAATCTGTCATTCATGCAGTACGAACCTCATTCTAAATCCTTATTACCCCCATGTCTCCCTCCTCCTCCACGCATATTTATCCATTCTTATACCTATTTCTCTGATGGCTCTAGGCAGTAATGAATGTACTTTAAACATGCACCTGCAGCTCAGTAAATGTGCGATTTCCAGCTCCCTGGAAAGCAGGACAATGGCCCCAGATGACCGTTACGCGTCTTTCAACTCTTTAACCATGGCAACTGGAGTCCTGTCGACACGGAGACACATAAACATCTTAAATGTTCCAGAAAAAACATGCTTTATGAGTCACTCTTGACCTGCGTTCATGGAATAATAAGGCCAGACGTGATGGGGGTGACCGGAAGGAGGTCAACTACCAGTGAGATCATCCTGGACTGGAAGCCAGAGCTATTCGCACACGGCCGGGGGCCAGTCTGACCGAGAGCCCACTTACCTCGTGATGGGACGGGCGTGAGTCTCGCTCGGCCTTCTGCACCTGCGCCAAATGCCTGATGACACGTACTCTCCTCAGATAATGAGCAACAAGGCGTCAGACCACAGCCATCAGCTGGGGTTTCATGGAAATTGACGACAGTCAGTGCTGAGCCCCGTGGGCTGGATACAGTCTGTCTGCCGCCTTTCCTCACCATATCCAAAGTGCGCTTTTAAAGCGCCGTACTCCGGTTAGTGTACTCCACGCACTGGCTGTGGCTTCACTCTCCCCGTCCTCTCTAGAAGCCCTCCCCGTCTCATGCCGCCACTGATTAAAACTCTGTGACTTCCGCGCTGCTCCGGATGCAGAGACGTTCCTTGGCTGCTTCCCGGGCCGCCTCCTTAATCGTTATTATCCGCCATGCGGGACTGATACTGCCATTCGTTGGCAAAACTTCCCGTGCATTTAGGCCACCTCTGCGCCCTGTTATCTCTGTGGCGTCTGAAGTATCTCTCTTTATACAAATGTGAACTTTTGCCTGAATATTTCATCACTTGTCATGTGGGTGGCTGGTTCGAGGGCCACTACAGACCTGGGCCGTGAGCGAGGTAACTAGGTGGGGGTTTATAAATGGGTTAAAAGTTCTAAGGTTCCTATAGAAACGGAAGTCTGGGGAAAATGTGAGTGACACAATCACAGGACCGACTGCAGTGGCGGAAGAGTGCTTTCCTTTTGGAGCGGCAGGACGGCGCCGTTCCCTCCCAGTTCGTCTCAGGAGGCGAGGTCGTGCTGGAGAATGCAGCGCTGGCCTCTGTAACAGATTGCCTTTTAATTGGAATTTGTTAATGTCATCTATTTTCCACTGGCGCCCCTGAAATGAAGTCGTTAAAGACATAAGCTTTTCCTAAATGGCCCGTTTATAAAACAACCAATGTGGACTCAATAAGGCATCCATTTAAATACGAAATCAGGAAAAACGTGCCGTTAAACTTCTGCCTCTGTCTCTTCCCATGGCCAAATAAATGTTATTGTACAGGTAGCAAGTACAACACAATTTAATCTGCACATATCCTATATAGCTCTCCTACCATATAACACGCACACATATATACACGGATGCAGGCAAGAGCAAAGCTTGGGATAAGAGAGCAGGCGCTGCAATTTTTCCTGCACCCTGGGGCAGTTTGGAGATTAAGACCCTTGCTCAAGGGCCCAGCAGTAATATGATTATTCTGCCAGCAAAAGGATTCGAATGGACAGCCTTCCAGATACAGAGACGTACTTCTTACCCACAGAGTCACAAAGAAAGTAGTGTGGACAATTTAAGGACCATTTAAAAATGCTTTTAAAATATAAAAATGGCATGAAATAATATTCTTTAAAAAGGTTATTATACAGTAGGTGGTTCGGTTTGGCCCAGTGGCTCAGTGCTGTTGTTTCAAATGGCTAGAGGTTGAATCCTACCTGTGTTCATGCACCTCCCTCTTCATGCACCTCCATGTTCATGCACCTCCTGCCCATTGACCTCCCTCTTCATGCACCTCCCTCTTCATGCACCTCCCTCTTCATGCACCTCCATGTTCATGCACCTCCTGCCCATTGACCTCCCTGTTCATGCACCTCCCTGCCCATTGACCTCCCTCTTCATGCACCTCCTGCCCATTGACCTCCCCCTTCATGCACCTCCCTCTTCATGCACCTCCCTGCTCTCTCTGTTTAATGCAGGTTCTCGTAGATACACATTCCTTCCATTTCTGTATTCACTTATCCTGTTTAGGGTTGTGGGGGAGGGGGTGGGTGCTGAGGTTTGGGGAATGACCCAGAGGCAGGGCACCAACACACTATTCACACTTTAGTAACACCCGTTCATCTTGAATATTTTTGTTAAATAATAATAATCTTTTTATATATAGCACTTTTCATACATGAAATGCAGCTCAAAGTCCTTAACATGTGGAATTAAATTATTCAGATGGAGAAGCAGGATAAACTATACACCGTATGCAATGTTCAAGTTGTAAAAAGGTTTCAAGCAGGATGGTGGTGGGTGTCCAAGTGGAGCAGGGGGTAATGATCATGTGATTATGTTTAGGACTGGGGTCTACCAGTTCAGTACCAGTATTGCAGCTAGTACATGTACCTTTATGTGGGTGAAATTACGCAGAACATTTTAGTTGGATGGTGATGGAGGGTGGAACATTTTCAAAGGGGATGGTTTTTGTCATTTTCTCCCTCGGGGCAGGGGGGGGAAGTGGAATCCAGGTGCATCCCATGAAAGCTGGAGCCCAGACATATGCTGTCTGGGATTGGCTCCAGGCTGCTGACGACCCTGACTGGGAGAAGAGGTTGGAAGATGGATGGATAGATGTATATTCAAAAGTGTTCTACGGCAGCATTAATATTCTTGCTATGGTATCATCCATCTTTCATCTTGACTATCCATTACAGGATCACGATGTGCAATAATATCCATAATTTTATAAAGTCTTTTTTTATATCCTAAGTTGTAAGTCTGTAAGAATCTCATATGGCATAATGTCAGTGACATCTTGCATTACTTTTGTCATCAGGAAGCTCATTTGTCAGGATTTCAGGGTGAAACAGGCCCCAGGTCTATTAATCAGGGTTTGTGTTTGTAATGTTTGTGTAAATGGTTTATTTTTTTATCAATACAAGTACAAGCTGTTTGACCTTGGTCGCTGTGTCGTCATGGTCAAAGTTGGGGGGGGGGGGGGGGGGGTTGAAGTTGGGGGTTTTTGGGGGGGGGGGCTGGCTGGGGTTCGGGGCGTGAAGGGGGGGTGGCCC
>JAODKE010000101.1:10482272-10508500 GCA_026779605.1 Mormyrus hasselquistii
TGTGCGTGCGTGTGTGTGTGTGTGTGTGAAATGTTGTCTGAGGGAGGTGTGCCCTGTGCTTCCCAGGGTAAGCGTATCAGTAACAGGCACACAGGCAGCTTTCAGAGCATGGAGAGCTTTTGCGAGACAAGCAATGTTTCCATGCGATACATGAGAATAGCCACTTCAAAAGCACGCGACTCCCAGACACACTTGTTAGCGCGTTAGCCTCTGCCACGCACAGGCCCGGCACTCTGACCATGGGCATGCAGATCGCTTTGATTACCTGTGCTTTATTAAAATTGCTAGCGCCTGCTGGATTCTCTGCCTCACTATGTGACATTAAATTCAACTCATTTTACCCTAAAAATAGCAGCCCCCATTTAACCACAAAAAACAGTAAAGAAACAGAAAGATGTGAACTTTGAACATGCATGAAAAATTTCCTGTAATTTTCAGGAGGCTGCAGTGACTGGAATGTGATTTCATGTTCCCAATATAATACAGAGTATCTATCTAGCTTCCAGCTACTTATACTGGGATGGTTCACTGGGCCAAACACCGCCCAAACAATGCTGGAGTAAACTAACTTAATTGTTCATCAACAACTCAAATGTTAGAAGAATTTTATATTAATCCCCCAGACAAGTCAAAAATCTGTCTTTTTTTCTCACATTTTGTGAAGAATAATGCTTTTCTTGAATGCAAGATGAAAACCTGACTGAAGAATGTAAGCAAACAGAAAACATTTTTTAAATCCTCTTAGCGTTTTCCCTTTAAGACTCTTGAAGGCTCTCGATATGACAGTTGCTGAATATAGTATTTTCCTGGGTATTTGACTATAGGATATAACAGGGTTTTTAACATGCCTGTAATGCTTATACTTAAAGTGGATTGTGCAAGTAAACCTTTAATCTCTATGCTGGTGATTTGATGAAATGTTGCAATTTGAACCAGGTAGCTGTGTGGACGACTTGGGGGTCCAGTGAGCAGAAAAGGTTGGTATAGGAAACTTGGAGGTTAATTGAGGCAGTGAGTGTCCCAAACTGAAGGGGGGGTTGCGTGTGGTTCCTGCAAGTACTGGGCCCTAGATATCAGCAGAGACATGCTTCCTTCACCCGGCTCACCCTGTAAATTGGATACAGTCGCATTTTTCTCTGCAATTGCTGTGCCTTGACCTGCAGTGTGCTGTCACTCTCCATGGTGCTGATTGGCCAGGTCCCTGGAGTCAGTCACTTTTCTGTGTGGCCTTGCTGTTTAGGTAAAGACTTTGGGGGGTGGGGGGAGTGCAGGCAAAAATGACAAGCACCTTCATATAGCCCCCTCCCAATTTGGGGGTTTGAACCCCACCCTCGCTGCCCTGTGTGCGGAGTTTGCATGTTCTACACGTGTCATGTGGGATTCCAGTCGCAGACCATATGCCTACAGTTAAGCTAACTGCTGTAACTCAGGTGCCGGTAGAATATGATTGCGTGCGAGGCTGAGAGTGAATATGTGTCCTCTGATGCACTGCCATGACGTCCAGGGTGGACCACAGCCTTCCGTCCTGGGCAGCAAACTCCAGCCCCCCACCACCCGTCATGACCCCGATAAGCACTTGAAAGGCGGGTGAATGATCGCAGTTACATCAGTGTAAAATGCATATGCCACGGGAGCTGACATCAAGGAGGATCTCGACCCAGAGGCTGGGTTTAATAAGACAGAATGAAAGGGTAACGACGGATGTACTGCCGGCGAGGCTGATTTACCAAATGTGATTATGCAAATGAGACGATACGCAAATGGATTAATTAGCATAAGTGTCGATCCGTTATTAGACGCTCTTTGCACTTTGGGACTGCTCTTCTAGAGACGATTAGCCAGCTCCAGACAGCAGCACCGTGCAGTTTCCCCTCTTCATCCATTTCGACTTTGCATCCTGTAATGGCGTGTGCAGCCAACCTGCTGTCCGGCCTATGCAGGAATACGGGTTAGATTAAGAGTCACCATCTCAACACCTCGCGACAGCCGTTTCCTGAGGCGGCTCGGCTGAGTTCCCACCCGCCGTCGTCAGGTCTCACGCATTCTGGGCTCTTCTCTGATCAGCCACTCTGGTAAATTCCAAGCGTACAGTCAAGTCATCCTCCTTAATTACACATTCCGGCATCCACTTCTCTCACACAACTCTCACACTTAGCACTTTCTGTCCTGGCAGTATGATATAATGATGGGTTTATTGCCGCAACCCATTTTATATATTTTACCTGAGCTTCTGTCCTTTAGTAAATCAGCTCTGTGTCATTTCACTTTTATTTAAGGAAAGCCGTGACGGGGGGGGGGGTCAGATTAACTCAGAGTAGGTATGGACTGGTCGAGCTGTGCACTGGGAAAGGGTGTTATCCAGAATCCACTGCAGGCTCTTTCTAGTGCTGTGTAGTACCCTTTGGACCTTAGCTGTCAACGACTCGTTTAATTAATTGGCTAGTCTCTGATTTGGTTCGTAACTCACAAGCTGCTTTGTATTTAATGCCAGATAATGCTGCTTTGAGACATGACGGAGTGAAGTTTTTGTCAGTGTTATCTGAAGCGAAAGGTACGATTTCTTTAAATTACTGGGTGGACTGGCTGGGGAGGTGAAGTCAGGTGGCTGTTGATTCACACCACCTGTCCCTCGTTAACGTCTGACAGTCAATTTAATTTTCGAATCTCTCATCCTTGTTTTTCACTTGTGAGTAGGAAATGTGCTGGCAATAAAACGACAGTAAATTTTAGAAATGGTAATTAATCCAGCTGCCCGCCCGTATTTGGACTGTGGGATGAAACCACATGAACAGGCGAGAGGGAGGTGGTGAGAGTGAACAGTGTCACTATGATAACAATAATTGGTGGGTTTTCTGAGGGGTGGAGACGCCGAGTGCTGCTCTTTGGATGGATGAAAAGGTGACCATCGTCCATTATCAGCATATATCTCTGAATTCTAAAGATCAGGCATTCCAGTCATGCAAACTGACTAAGGATTTTTCTCCTTGTTAAAACCCTGCCCCAGATACCTTATTTGTTGATGTTCTGTGTGCCGCCGCGAGAGGTAAAATAAAAATGTCTTCCTTTAAAATGCTGTCTGCCCCCTTTAGGACCTTTTCAGGTTTGTAGTGGCGGTTTTATTCTCCCTGCACTTTCATCTTGCTTTGAAGCTCTCTTGAGAGGGTAGAGCTGGCCCTGAGAGGATCCACCCCAGGGATTAACAGAATCCATGTTAAGTTGCCCAGGTGACAGCACCCCCTCGGGTATCTTTTTTTTTGGGGGGGGGGGGGGTAAATGTGGTGACATTTTAATTCGTATGAAAGACTAGAGAGAAATGGCCTTTGGCGTGGTAACATCCTGAAAAACAAAACAACATGCATTTTAAGACATGCGGTTGCAAGGACACAGGCTGACGGAGAGCCTGAGATGCAAATTAAGCAGCTTGACTGTCCGCTGACAAACACAGGCCTCCAGCTGATCTTTGGTCTGCTTTCAGTTGATAATTCTTTATTTCAAGCCAGCTAGAACCAGGAAATTGAAAATTAATTGGGACTTCAGCATATTTTAAAAGAAATATGACTAATACGAGTATTTGATCATTATGCTGATTGAGTAAGTCAGCATGCGAAAGTCTATGTAATGCCAATGATGATAATTGGCCACACGCTGTGTGTGTTACTTAAGCAGGGATTTCACCATTATATAGGTAATATGCATTAATAAAGGTGTTAATGTGAAGGAATTGATTCCAATTTTTTTTAAAAAAAAAGTTTGGAGATGTAAAAAGCGATTTGGAATTCCATATGGACCTGCAACCATTCTGTAATTACTGAGAACTGCCAATAATTACCATAATTAATCTGAATAATCTGCTGGTTCATATTATAAATGACATGCAGCTGTAGTTTTACATTAAAATGATCGTCACAACAGTATATACTCCTCTATATTCTGATTACTGACCTGAAAAGGGAAGATTATTCAGCGTTTATACCAATATCAACAGTGTAATTATCTTTAGCAAAGAAATTATTTACAACATATTTACGAGCTAATCCATTACAAATACTGCATCATGAATTATTCATGCTATAATCTCTTTTGCTTATTTTTATTTGTAAAAGGTTATTGGTAATTTTTAGATGTACATTTCAAATATAGGAATATTTACAGATGTTTCTCAGCAGTGGATGCAGTCATGACTTTTCTTTTTAATAATTGCTCTATTCAAAGTTGCAGTTGACCTAGTTCTGGGTCAAGAAGGATAAATCATAAGCCCACATACACAGCTGGGATTCTGCCATATTGGGTCTTCAGGCATGAGAGCAAATGGGTTTGACTTTGCAGTACAGAGTAGCCTGTGTGCCTGCTCCCTTCACTCTCATTAAGCTTTGAGCTGACTTCTAAAGCTACTCTTGTACTTCTGGAGATGCTTACCATGGACACATACTGCATGAAGTAGTTTCATCTCAATTTGGAGTCAAAATTGCAAAATAATTTCTCCTGCTCTGCTTGAATCAGTTCCATCACCGTGTCTCCATTTTTAATCACAGTATCAGTATGTTGAAATTGAAGGAGAATGACAGGCTTTCAGGCACAGGATGTATCATAGACTGCAGACTGATTCCAGTTTCTCAAAGTGTGCATATCTGCTTAAAGACAAAGGTGCGTCTTTTAGCTGTCTGACATCTCTCGGTTGAGAAGCTCACGGTCCACCTTCAGACAAAAACCGTACAGGCTTTAGAAAGACAGAAACTTAATGTTAAGGTGGTATTTATGCTGTCCGGTCCCTGTGCTGATCTTTGACTGCACCAAATACCAAATGGCAGACATTTTCCCAGCAGCTAATTGCTGAAAAGTGCATGATTCTTACTCTCCAGGAATCTTCTCCCTGCGATTACCAGCTTTGGATATCCGTCTGCCTTTATTTTGGGATGAATGTGAGGATCCTGTGTTGTCATGTTGCAGCTCGGGTGACATACTGTGTCACTCCCACCGGCAGGAGAGATGCTAGGGGTGCAGTGGGTTTCCTGTGAGTTACGGCTTGTCGCTGAAATGCAGCTCACCAAAGTGAACTCCATCTGCTGGCTGAAGACGTGGCAATTCCCTCCCTCAACCCAGGTCCCTTTCACGAATGTCATTTAATAAGTGAATGAGATTTCATATCTTTTATATTTAATTGGATTGCATATTGTTCTTTTAACAGGGCAGTCACTGACTTGCTCCTGGAATGTTTTCCCTGCATTTGTGATGCATTTCTGGATTTCTGAACCACCAATCACCTCTTTTTCGGTCTGAACGTGATGTCATGTGTGAAGTTGCCCAGGGGCATTTAATACTCTTCACCTGTCCCTGATTGGATAGATGGAGAAAGGTATACTTTAACTATACTAAAGAGGGTTATGGGCGTATGAAGGCAATATATCTAAAATGCAGCAGAATCTTCTACTTTTTCATAAGCCTGTATGTTTACACTGAATTAAGCTGACAGATCCCATTTTCCCCCTTCTGGTGTAATGCAGTGTTTCCTAACCCAGTCCTCCGGGAGTCGCAGACGGTCCACACTTTTGGTCTCTCTCATCGCCCGACACACTTGTGCCAGGAATTCGGTGCTCTTGATTGGCTGGGATCTGGGAGGGAGTAAAAATTGGTCTGTCTGGAGGTCCCTGAGGACTGGGTTGGGGAACCGTGGTGTAATGCGATGTCAGATGATCCAAATGCGGCCGGCACGAGGCCCATTTCCAAATCCGCAAAACGCAGGCAAGTAAATGGCAGCACAGTAAATGGCAGAGCAGGCAAGGGTGACACAGAGAGAAATACCAAATCCAGCATCAAGGATCAGAAACCGATAAATCATGCAAAAGTCGAGCACGAGAACAGAATAGCCAAGTAACAATAAGCTCAGTGTGGTGTGAATATGTGAAACCGCACTAAGATGACTGAAAGCTAGGACCCCATACAGGGGTGCTCCCTGTTTTATGATTGAGTAATGTTCCGATGATCCCATCATAAGTGGAAAATAAAAAATATCACAAGTCGAATATGAATTTGATATGATAAGCTACTGAATAAGCAAAATACTGTGACTAACTAAATACCAGTCAGTGAAAAGTAAATAAATGAATGGGTCAAAATTCAAAGTTGACTGCTGAATGTTCATTGCTACCACACCATTGTAAAGTCCAACCACTGCAGAGCACGGAGCCTCTGTACTTAACCAGCTAAACCAAGAAAAGTCTATGAGCAGCAGGGGAGCCAACAGACAGGTGGCCAGACTGATTAGTTTAGTTTAGATGCAGACGCGGCACGTAAACCTCATAGAATCTTCCCCTTTGGATACAGGACAGTGACTGTCATCTGTGTGACAGCACATGGGTTCCTTCCCAAAGATTGATTTGCTTCAAATACAGCCTGTGTCAGCTCTGACAAGGCACAGAAACATTGCCAAAGGACACCGGCAATTTTTGCAGCAAGATACAATAAAAGGTCTTTTGTGTGAAATATAGTGTGAGAGGTGCTATCATTTTAAAAATGCTTCACATATCTGACTCTTATAAGTTTCCAGTCAGTAAGAAGAAAGAAAACAAAATCAATGAATTTATGACGGTCGGCTGTTTGACAAACAAATGTTTTTATTTATATTTATTTATTTCACGTAGAACAGTTTGTTCCTTTTGCCAGTGTTTTCCATTTTGTCAGCTTGGGATGCTGAATAAAAAGAGTTTTTTTCTTCATTTATTTGTCTTGTTAAACTGCATGTTAATAGGCTCAGCTCCTCTGCAGCTGTGTGTTTCTTATTAATGTTCGATACCAGCTTAATTCCAGTACAATCAAAACAGTACTTTCACACTGATGGAGAAATTCCTCCCGTGCAAATCTGATAATTGGCCTGTCTAGACTTCTTCCCGCTCTCTGGATCTCAACAGCTGGAACATCACGGATTTGGAGGGGGCTTTGGTGGTTTTGTCTTTCGCTGTGTGTATTCCGGAACCTTCCGCGGCACCCTATTCACACTTGCTCGGCACGTTCCAGCAGTGTCTCAGAGGTCTTCCCGTCTTGTATCTGTTTATTCTTCCTGAAGCTTAGCGCTGAATTTGAAATTGACGCGGGAAATCCACTTTCATTCCGGAATACTAATGAACCTTGCCTGTACTTTACTTGCTTGCAGTCCGTGGTGCTGTGTTCAGGGGCCATTGTTCTGAAATTATTTTAGAATAAAATTTCTCATGCCTGTTTGTTTGTTGATTGATTTTGGCAGGATCCGCTTTTGCCTTTTGCAAGTCAACCGACACGCCCCCTCTTTTCATCGGCCACAAAAAATATTGTAGCAGCTGCAGAAAATACAATCTTCTCAATCGGCTGTTGTTATAGTCTGTTATAGTTAATCTACCGAAAGCTAAATTCTCGCTCTTTCCACCTGCACCTTTATTCTCCTCAAAAGGCATTTATGTGACACGTAGCGGAAAAGCATTTAAGATCAGAGAACTGAAAGGTGGATCTTATTCATGGAAATGTAGCAGATCCTGCCAGGCAGGAGATATTAATAGTGTCCTCTCGAGTTTTCTGGGAGTCTGTGTGTAGATGTGTGAGATGAATCATGGGCCGGGTGTGCCCAGGAAGCTGTGGGGGGGGGGGGGGTGCCCCTGTCGTTCACGGTTAAGTGGCACGGCCTTCACCCAGTGTTCCATGGATGCGGATGGAAGCCTTATTTGTATTCGTAATCTGTATCATGTGGCATCGCCTGATTCTACAGAGACCCGTAGCTTCAGGGGTAATATATCGATATCTTTTAAGGCGTGAGGGCTGCTGAAGACAAGCCACTTCCTGGAGTAATCAGAGAATAAGAATATCAGATGATAATTTATATCACATGTATGGGTGTTTATAAATCACCGTCCAAAGGAAAAATAAATGATCGGCTCCTTTCTTCACTGGAATGTAAACTGACCTGCTGGTTCTAGCATTATGTGAGATATTGATTGTAAAGATTCCTAGAAGCAGTTTTGTGCACCTTCAGGCATTTCCCGTGGAATAAAGGGTTATCAGAGAATCTGAGTGCATGACTCGTCATAATAATTGCTATGGCCCGTGACTCTGGGCAGTACAGGCTGAGCGGCGTGTGAGCGTGCGTGTGCAATTATTCATGAACCGATACAGATACGGGCGGCGCTCTCGCCCAGCCTGCAGTGGGCTCTGTGTTCTGCCATCCCGTTCAGATGCCTCTGTCACTCAACACCGAACGTGCGGCTTATTGAACGCGAATCGTCTCAGCGGCTGCCCCTCTTTGTCAGCGAATCTGCCAGCGACTCGCTCTCGTTCATTTCGGATGCAATTTTTTTCTTCCTTGCGGCATGTAGCTGCAGAAAACAGCAGGGAGAAATCTGTGTCCCCGGGGTGAATCGCTGCACTGTGACACATAGGGACGTCACTGCTGTACTGAAATGGCACGTGTGGGTACCAGTTACATGTCTTCATGATGACAGGCCAGCTTCCCATCCCGGGATGTATAGATCCAGGACTAATGCAAGGGAAAACAAACAAATATCTAGTTGGCTCCCTTTTATACTTGCTTGGTCCTGAATTTCTCACCCATAGTGTCAATCAATCTCAGACTATCCACCAACTTCCTATTGAATGATGTCTGCCAGCCATATAATGACCCACTGTCCATGTATCTATACATACAATGTCCCCACAGTAATGCATATGTAATGCACAATAAGCATATAGCTACAGATACAGTGCCTGTACTGTGCTATTTCATTACGTAAAAAGAAACTTTCAGTACAGTAAAATATTTTGTTCTTTTTTGGGCGTTGATATTTGCTGTCGCGCACATCTTTTGATTTCATAGGGTAATTGTCGCCTTATTTTTCATGAAATTTGAGTAAAGTCTCACTCTGTTATAAAACGTTGTGATTTTATATTTACATTATTATTTGCTGTAAGATGCTGTGTCTGCGTTACAGTACTGTACTTAATGTCTTGCCTCTCCCCTATAACTACTGAGATACGCCCAAATTGATTTATTTGCTGCAGGAGGTCCAGGTCGCAAATGTAAATGCAAGTCAGTGAATATCTGTATGTGAAATTGCAGCTGAATTTTATTTATGAGTTGAAGAAAGTGTAGCATTTATGCCTTTATACATTCATTTTCTATATAATTTTCCAGGTCTGGGTAGTGCTGAGGCTGTAGCCCGGCGCGAGGCAGGGGATTATGGGATGTCAGTATGTCACCTAGCACCCAATTAAAAATATACATATGATCATGCATTACGGGCAATTTAGGGGCATGAAGTGTCATTTTAATGAGCGAACACATCACCAGGGCTGCGTCCGGGGGCCTAGGTCCCCCTAAGATGTTCTTTAGCCCCCGAAATATAGAGTAATTGATATAGTGTGATCTCATTCATTTTCATTAAAATCAGACCCCTCTTGTAGAGAGGCTTATACCCCTATTCATAAATCTCTAGTGATGTTCCTTTTAATGATGAAGTATATTTTAGGAATTACCTAATTCTGATTTAGCTCGTTTGGAGTTGGAGTTGGGATGTGTATGAATCACATTTTTCCCGCGAGAGTTGTGCCCGAGCCTCAAGCTCACTCACGAAATGCGTCACGGTTCAAGGAGCAATTTTGATTTGCTGGAGCGGCTTCGACTGGGTGGGGCTCGGTCTTGTTGCGCCGTACAGTAGCCTGAACGGCTGTTGATTGTTATCGTGAGCAAACTGCCACGGGGCAGACAGATCGTCCCCGTCCCTTCCTTCCAGAGCCGTGAAGCAGCCGCGGAACGCTGCGGGACTGGCGCCTGGCTGTCTAACTGGCTTTGGTTTCTCATCCTCCCCTTTCTGCTCTCCAGCAAACATCGGCATGTATTGAGAGCGGCGTGTGCCCTGGGACTGGACAATGCCTGTAGAAACGCCATTTGTGCCCTGAGGAGGGAAGTGTTTCCCTAGCTTCCATTCGGAGCTGGACTAAATAAGGAAAGAAAAGTGAATTTCATCCTGGTCAATTGCCTGATTCCTGTAAAGTACCCTATGTGTCCCTGCTTTGTGATTCCATTAGTTTAGATGTCACTGGAGCAGTTTGCCCAAAGCAGAAATTTATTCTTTTTTATCCACAGTGTTTTTTAGTGACACTCCCACCTGGATTAGCTGCAATTCTTCATTAGAGTTTTTTTTAATTTTTTTTTAAGTGTTCAAGGCCATGTTGACCTTGTTCGAAGGGGATACAGGGAGGAGCAGTGCCTGACCGTAAACCGCAAACCTTGTGTTATGTTCCTGTCCAGTGGTGACAGTGGTTAGATGCCTGGTTGGATGATTAGTGAAAGCAAGCGACAGCAAAATATCAGCTGAAGTGTAAACTTAAGGCACAAGTCTGCACCCTCGAGTTACTTGCCTAATACAGTATATTTATTAAGTAAAATGTCCGTAATTGAATTAAGCTCCCGACTATACTGTATGTGCTTTGGGATTCTTTGAATAGACGCTCCGCAGGGTAGCGGGTGGCTCAGTGGGCTGAACCACGGTGCCCGTGAGTAGAACATTGGCGGTTTCTGCCTCAGCATGTCCGGGGGTGCTGCGTTCTGGCCGCCTGACCCCAAGCTTGGTCTCACTTGCATTTGCGTTTGTGGGTCTCATGGAAAGCTAGACAAGGCAGGCAAAGAGAAGTGTGTATACTTGTGTAAATGGCAAATAAAGGATTGTTTTGCAATTCAAGCAAGCTTTCTTGCTAGAAGTTTGGAATCAGAGGCAGGTAATTCTCATCGTTTCCCATTAAGCTGCAATCTGAACCGTTGTTCTTCGTTTAGCAGTATCTATTGATCCGTTTATTGGCTTTTGTCAGTTACTGCCTCACTGGACAAACAAGCACTACGCAAACCTAAAGGGAAGACAGACCTTGCCTGCACTGGTGCGTACCGCCGAAACGTACCCATGTTAAATAAAAACACAGGTTGTTTTTGGCAGGCTGACTTCAATAAATGAAAAATACAAAAAATAATCATTGTGCAAGTTAAGTTGCGAGCATGTGGCAGCAGGTCTTGTCCTGTTCTATGGCTGTTTGCATTCACACCTCACGTTTTGCTCTTTTCATCCATATTCTCTGACAGTGTCAACAAGCTACTGTAAATAGGCAGGGGTCACTCGAGGCGGTGGGGAAGGGTGTCTTCTTCGCACAGCGGGTGCTAGATGTCTGCCCCAGTGCGTTTTTCAGGGAGAAATTTGCAGTTATTGTTTAGCTGCCGCTCACAAACCATAGAAATTACCACCCACTGTTCTCTATCCGCCGTACATTTTCCTTGCTGGGGTACATTTCTGGATGGCTCTGTTTTTCTATCCCTTTTTTCCTTTAAAGTACTATGACATATTCTTCAAGGCATTTATATTGCTGCGCACGTGTATGCTTGTGTAAATTAATAAAAAAGATTGGAATAGAATTATGTCCTGCTGTGGCTTTGGCTCTGCCTCTGTTACCAACACAGTAATTTCCTTTCTGTATGTTTTAGGGGCGTGGAAAAGTTTCGCTGTGATCCTGTGACATTAACGCGCTGCTGTTGATGCGACACACATTTGATAAAAGCATTTTCTTGGCGGTTTGCTTTTGTAATTCCCGCTTATCAAAAGCTGATCTTAAGTGTCAAATTTAGAATGTTATGTAATCTGTTGTAATATTCCTATACTTTTACCGTGAATTTAATTGTAGTTGCACAACTCTGCTGTCGCTGATGGGTATGGAAGAAAATGTCAATAAGAGATTTCGCTGGTGTCTTGTTTGGTCATTCGCTCCATATGCTGTCATTTAATGGGTGTTTGGGTGTCTTTCAGTTGGAAGCCTGTTTATCAGACTTCAGGATTTTGGCCTTTCTCCATGCCTCCATTAAACCAACAAACTTGTCAGTATTTAGGTTACTCAGATAAGTAAAATTAATAACTTTTCCCTGATTGAAGATGCACGTGATTCTGGTGATTTTGCATGTCTGATGACTTCAGGTTTATTCAGGCATGTTGTCCCTGGTGTAGCGCACTTTTACTCCGTTTGCTGCCTGGGACAGGCTTCAGACCCTTCATGACCCTAGGATAATCAGTTAGAAGATGGATGGATGGATTTTTATAGTGAAAGCTTTTTTTCTTGCATGCTTGAACTCTACATAGTTTGAGGCAAATGAAAATCAAACCAAAGGAAGCAGCAGGAATGTTTTTGAAGCTATTTCACATCTTTGTCACTTTTAAAGCCTTGAAGTTCTTGCAAATCTGTTCTTATAGACCAAAGATGCAAAGGCAAAAAGATTTCCTGTGGAATCACTGTGTATGAAAATGCAGATTTCTATCCATATAGTTGAAAAAGGCTAAATTTCTCTGACTGTGACACTGGCCGGAGTGAATGATAATTGGTAATTGACCATGTTTTTGTCACAGGTTTCATGGATAAGGTTACAGTCGGCATCCTCAGGGCCATCTGCTTTCTTTGTAATCCTCTCCATTGCCATGTCCATGCACATCGGACCGCATTCATTTCTGCTCTGATTTTCACTGTTTGACAGACCAAAGTAGGCCTTCCTGTACAATTTATCTGCACTTTGCTTCATCAGTTTCTTACTTGGCCATGACTGGCCTCCCAGGCTGTGGTAATGAGAAGCAAGAACACACTGATGGTAATACACTGACAGCAAGGCCGGTGCTGATTGGTCCGATTTTGTGCCCGGTCCCGTGATTGCAGCTTGGTTTAAATGCCATCTTGTGAATCTGTTGTGCTCAGTGCTGCTTCCTTTCTTGCAAGAGCTTTGTGCGGCAGTTTCATCCACATTATTGAATGATGGCAAATTGTAGCTGGTCAGTTGCATTCTTTTCCAACTGCTTACTTTTCACTGTGTCTGTGAAGTGTAATACACATTCCACTTACTAATGATTAGAAGAAATATTTTAATATTTAATAATAAAATAACCTTTTCTATGTACTATAGCTCTACAGTTATTTTGACAGCTCCTTGGTCTTTGTGTGTGAAACTTTCCTTTGAATTTTCTCCCTTATAAACTGCGCGGCCTGTCAAGGTAAATTTGTGGTGTAACTAACTAAAGAGACCGAATAATTATGCCATGAAGGCAAGCCTAGTTTTTGTTTTGTTTGGTTTCTTTATGCAAAATATAAATAGATGAGGCTTCCAATGACAGAGCACAGAGTTGTTTTAGAGGTCTTTTCTGATTGGCCAAGAAAGTTTGGTTCAATTTAACTTTCCCTTGTTCTGTCTATGTATACAAATGCACATTATCCAAGGGAACCATAATGTAACAGTCTCATAAGTACTATTTATGCTGTGTAGCAATAAACCCGAATGACTTAAACCATTTCACGTCCAAAAGTAAAAAACACAAAGCACTCGCAGCCCAGTCTTGTTGGATGCAGGCAGTGTTTGGCCCCTACAAATGCTGCCCTGCGCTGTAATTGGTCACCAAGGGCCTGATTAGTGGAGACTTCTGGAAAGAGGTTCACCTCAGTGCTCGCTCAGACAGCCAGCCGCAGACCTCTTTGGCGGTCGGATCATATTTACCGAGCTGACCACTTGTCATCACGCAGAGCCGCAATGCATCCTGGGCCATGATGCCCCCAAGGGCATTAAAACTATTTATCTCGGTAAATTGCCATGTGATTCAGGCACCGCGGCTGCAGTGTCCCTGAGTGCCATGTAGCATCTTCTTGACAACTGAATGCCTGCTTTTCCCCAGAGAGGCTTTCAGAATGTCATCGTTACTGGGCCACTTTATTTATTGGCAAACCTCTACTTAACCTGTTGTGCCCTATGCCTCACACGGGGAGGTTAGCATGAATGTCATTCGCAGGCTAACAAGTTTAATGCGAGTGTCGGACGCAGACCATCCATTGATGCTTCGCTGTAGTTTACAGGCTCTCGGGGGCAGAGTCGTTGAAAGGCGGCGGTGCCTGGCAGTCCCGTGCTAATGGTGCATTATGAGGCTGCCATCTACGCATTAATGCTGACCTTTGGCTCTTTTTGCTTCAGTGCTCCTGCGCATAGAGAGAAACACCCGCTGTGCCTTTTAGAAGTGCTGGCTGATGGTCGGGCGTCCGGATCTGTCCTCTCCGCTCTGTAAAGGTGCGCAACACGTTTCGGACAGTTCAGCAGCTACTTGGCTAATTTTACACTTCTCAGCCCCAATTTTCTGACTTTGACCGTGTCCTTGTTATCCTGACTGCCTGTGGCTGTGACAACAACAACAGCAGCAGCAGCAAACAGGGGTGATTCTAGGATTTTTTATATAATAGTGGCCATGGGTGTGAATCGTATTTGCCCGATGACAGGCTGGTGCCCCTCCTGGTAATTCGCTGCCTTGCACTCCTGGTTTCCAGAATAGGCTCAGGACCCTCATGACCCCACAGAGGAGGCGCGGGTATAGAGAGTGAATGGGATTATAGTAGTAATACTCTTTATCATTGTGTCTCTTTCTGCATAGACACCTACTGCTTTTGATGTATGTGATGGATGGAGGTTGTTTTTCCCTTGTTCTTTTATTATTTCTTATTCCATTATGTACCTTTTTTGTGGCATTAGTAACGCTGGCAATGTGCCACACAAAACTTGGCTAATTATATATAATTTGGCCATCGCTCTTGCCAAGGCGGGTGCTTTCTGAGTGCAAGAGGGTACACAGACACACACCGTGCGGAGTCAAAAATCGGGGTAAGGTGCCCATCTGGGTGCTGCGTGGAGACTGCAGATGATGCCTGTGGCCCCATGTGGCGTCAGGGGAGATGCGACATGCACGTAGCTGGCTGCTGAATAGGCAGAACGCTGTTTGGGGGATAATAGAATAGCATGCTGAAAATGAGATGCAATTTAGAGCGAATTATATTTATCGCGCCAGAGAGAAACATGAGCAGCCCGGGAAGAAATGAAGAGGCACTCTGTCTGTGATATTTACGGCCCCGTCGTTTGAATAGGCCAAAGACAGAGAGGTTTCCGGTGCTCGTAAATTCATCGGCAGGAGCCATAATGAGCAGAAAGAAAGTCTTTCCTTCGCATCCCTCGTTCCCATCCGTCTCTGTCTGCGCTCTTCATTCCAAACGGAAGGACTGGTATACAGGCAGCTTCTTTTTTTTCAGGGTCCCACTGGGTGGTGCCTCCCATTTCCATGTATAAAGGCGTGGAAATTATTCCAAGAAATAGGGTAGTTTGAGGCCTCTTGCCGATATCGCCTTATAGCATCCCGCTGTAAACCAACTCTGGGAGCCTGGGGTGCTGGTAGAGTTACTGTTACTGTGCTGTGGGGGTGCGGTAGGGAAAATCATCTGCAATGTTTTATGTTCTGAGTACTTTCTCAAGTTTAGGATTAGCTAACCCACATCAGTGATTGAATTTTTTGGGAGGTTTCGTATTGCTATCAGACCCAGTTTATCAATTTTCCACCAGTTATATTTAATCTAAAACTCATGAAGAGTCTCTTGCTCATCACCGATGTACCATAAAAAGCCTTGTGAAATTTGTATTTGGTTACTGTGCACAATGCATAAAATGCTGCTTTATTCAATGAAAACCTGTACTTTTATGATCATTGGTAATCCAGGGTCATTTGTAATCTGAGAAATATTCTGCCTGTGTGTACATAAAGGCTGCTCCAGATCAGGGAACCAATCAGTTTGCTGGCTTCAATTCCAAGATGTGACATCATGATTATATCATAATCACTGTTGCTCAGCTATCTCCTATACCTAAATTATGGTTCATCATGAGTATGAGAATGGCCGCTTCACAGATGGCATCAGCATCCCGCTCCCTGGATAAATAAACTCACTGCTGAATGTAGTTTGGGTGCCTGATGGAGGTCATCAGAATTCAAGGTGTCAGGTCCCATTCAATGCATGGCAGCTTCATTTTCATAAGATCACATATGGCCGGTGCATAATAGGCTGTGCTTTTCAGTGTATTGAACTTGGACTGAAGCATCGTTTGGAAATTAAACTACTAATCGAGTTTATTCAAGTTTTTGATTATGTTGAACTCGCTCTGGTTATGATGGGAAAAAGTCATATGACATGAGGATGGGGAGGAAGAAACCGGGACTTAATTTAGGGACAAGACTTTATGACGAGAGATTCAGCTTCAACCTCGCAAGAAATCACAAGAAAACAAAACAGCCAACAAGAGCTACGACAGGCTGTGGACTCGGCCATCGCAGTCTGCCCAAACGGGACCCAATCGAATACGATCAATAATTCAGTAATGAGGCCCCGGAGAAGTGAATCAATTTGTGCTCGCAAAGGGGGACAATTTTTTTTTTGCGTAAATGAGCCCGGATTGATGTTCCAGTGCTGTCTCAAGGTGCTTTTTGGTCAGTGAATAATATTCATACCCACCGAGAGATGAACAACATCAGCTTTGGATGCTTGGGGACGACCATCGATCAGCGTGCCAGTTCCAGCCGCAAGACCACAGACGACTGCGGGGATTGTCTCGGGCTTTATTTGAAGCCAAATTAAACCCTCCTCTCTTTGAGTGGCCGGGATAGTGGCTCAACTTGGCGGGAGGGGGGAGGGCTGACTGAGAGGGAGATTTAGTATCCCTGACGTGATATTTGTCAGGAGAGCCACACGTCTTGCGGTAGCAGGGCTCTGGGCCGAGCTCGAGTCAGGCGGCATGGAGACGCTGTCACTTCAGCCAGGTGATATTCTCATTTCCCCGCCAGAGATGGCTAATTAGTGGGCGCCCGCGATTCGCTAGCCAGGAGATAGGAGAGGAGGCGGGGAGGTTGCTAGGCAATGGCTGCTAGCCTCTGACTGCATGGGACGGTGACTCATCAGCGCTGTTCATCCCCATCCAGGCTATCATTGTCAAATACTAGAAAAGTCGGGGGTGGGGAGCCACCTCCTGCGCAACCTGGATCCGACTGCCCCCACTGGCTGGTACGGCGCCCCCTGCAGCTCGTCAAGGCACAGGCAGGAAATATGTGATTCCTCAAGAAACTGACACGCCTCAGGTCTCCCTCTGTCATGTGACCTGTGTAGCGTGTTGTCTGTCACACCTCTGGTTCACTAACAGGGACTGATCAACACTCACTCAATAATCTCGTTTCATGCCCTGACTGTAAATTAGCCAAAGTGGTAAAAACAATCAGCAAACCTCATACTAAAATTAGTAGCATATTAGAAGGAGTTTCGAAGGAATGCTTTCATCTTAATTCCCACTCAGAGGAGAACTTTGGAAGGTATGCAGTGCACTTCAGACCCTTAGTGCCTGAATTGTCAGCATGGCCAGATTTACCTTTTCAGGAGCCCTAGGCAATACTTACTTGGGTGACCCCCCTTCCAGGAAAATTAACGATCATTTCACTTCCACCAGTTTAATTTGGGGGCCAATTCCGCATGTAGCTGCAGTAGGCCCTGATTGTCAGATTTCCTGCCATGTGGACAGAATCACCTCCCCTCTGGGGTTAAAGTGGTTTTAAACTGGTGTCATGTTCTTTGTCGATTGCACCACTGCTATTTAAGTTGCATTGTAGTTAGTACAGTAGATACCAGTTACATCTGGGCCATTTTTACTACTTATACGCTTATTATCTATGATTGACTTTACACATACTGAGAAGGAATTTGGGTGGCACAAAAAATTATTTTTCAGTAGTTCGCAAACTTGAACGTAGAGACAGTTTACATCCAGCATCGGCTGGGCGCCACTCACTGCAGATTCAAATGTGACGGGCTCCGCCATGACCGAGAACGCAGTCCTTCTCTCTCCTCTCCCGTCTTCCTGTGTCCAGCCAGGTTTTCAGTCTTGGTAGCCTCATACGCCTGGGTAGGCCGCATTCTCAGGGGGGGCTGACGACTTTTTCCCATTGCTAATCATTTTTTATTTTGATCCATTTTTTTTTTATTTGGTCTAATGAGTGGTTTGCTAGTGGACACATTCTGCGGCTAGTTACTGGTTACTTGTTACTGGTTAGCTGAGTGAGCGTTATTATGTGTAAGCGGACTCAGGGCCGGATGAAGGCACAGACAAATTAGGCAGCTGCAGGATCGGGAAAAGGGGGCCCAGATTGGCAGAAGGGGCTCCTGTGGAAACATAGCGAACACCCCCCCAAACAGCTAAATCTTCCGAAGGAACCTCCCAGCAAAGATCCGGCCCTGAGCAGACCCTTTCCAGAACTCTTTAGGGGTTTAGCTACAGCTGAACTTGGGCCTCTCTGTTCCCCGTGATTCCCCTCTGTGCTGGATCCAGGTTCCCTATTTTTAACATGTTAGTCAAGCAGAATTGCTTGGACAAATATAATTAAGCCAGATTGGGACTCAAATATTTATTTTATCTGCTGCTGTTAATGGTGTGGAGAGACCTTCTTGCTTTAGCTCGTTTGCCGCTTGCTGGTTGTGATGCTTTACAGAACAGAGTTTTTGTAGAGTAAATCTGCACCAGCTGTTTGGCCTGATCCTGAATAATGATGGTGTTCATTTTCCTTATGGCTGCTGCTGGGGGCCAGGGCTGAGGGTCCTGCTCAGCTGGCTGTGGTACCCGGCGTGTTCCATGCGCAGTGGCCGTCTGCTCAGTGTGTCTTTTGGAGCCAGGAAAGTGTTCTGGAGTGTGGCTGTCTGTTAAAGTGACATGATTGGCTTTGAGCCAGACCAGGCAAAGAGAAACCAAGAGTTACCCCTTTCCCAGCAGCCATCAAAGTGACCTGGAGGGGGCGCTTTCAACATACTGGGTCTTACCTGCCGCAGGTAATGATGTTCGGCATCCCAGTAATGCGACGTGCCTGTCAGCAGCCCATCGCCTTCCATAACCTCCACCGCCACCCCCGCATGGCCTGTCGCCGTGACTCCCGACATGCATATACGTGATCTGCAGCCGAGTGCCGATTTCCCTGAGTCTCAGCCAGCTGGCCCTGTGTCTGTCTCGCCATCACAGGAAGGTCGCGGTTATTTTCAGAGATAGCGGAGCGGGTAATTGGAGTGGACCTGGTGGCAGTGTATGACGTGGACACATATCTGCCAAGGAGAGCATACCCATAGTGCTCTGTCCCATAGATCTACATGATGCATTAATCAGTGAGCTGATTGAGTGTGACGTTTTCCAGGCAAACAGGCAAAGGCTACGCTTTGATGTGCTAATAGGTACAAATCGTATTTCTCACCCAGTTTTCAGTATTCGACAAAGTTGGAAAGTCAAAATGAAACTGGATTCTTCTGGCTCAATATGAAGCAAGTCTGAAACAGATTATGCGGTATTCCAAAAATATATAGATTTTTTTGTTCTTGATAGACTGGTTTGTATATCAAGAAGGTGAATACCAGTGAAGAGTAAAGTTGTCTTCTTCATCTCTGGATGATCTTGACCAAAGGAAATTACGTAATCAAAGGAAGTCGTAAGCAGACTGGTCTTTGAAGTCTGAGCGTGCCTATCCATGCTTCTCAGTTTTCTCATCCCTTCAGCTTATTTCCAGTCGATCGACATGTTGTGGGCACACCTCCCCATCATCGCCCTCTCCAGGTACTAATGGGAAACACAGGGTGAAACGTAAAGCCGGTCCATCTGCTGGGTTTTACCCCCAACAGGACGCCGTCCATCTTCCAAGCATTCATCCTGGATTGGATTGCGTGGGGAGCTGGAGCCTCTCCCAGAGCTGCGGACACCCTGCAGAGGATGCCAGTACCTCACAGGGCACGATCGCACACGCCGTATGCTGGGGGCACGTTACAGACACTAATCAACCGAGATGCATTTCCTTGGACTGCAGAAGGAAACCCGGTCGGCATACAAACTGCACACTAACAGGGAATGTAGGAAAGATTCAAAGCCTTAATACTGGAGGTGTGAGGCTGCCGTTGAGCCACCATAGCACCCAAACAGATCCAAAAGCTTCCTTAACACTGGGGAGTGTAAACTGGAGCTTCCAGACCAATGGAAATTTAGCCCTACGTATCAATTCATTAAGCATTTATTTTCACATTAGTCTATATTTTCAAACAGCATAATACTGTACTGTATTAATTTATCTAATGCTTATATCCAAAGCAAATTTCTATACACTATCTGGGGTTCGAACCCACAACCTTTTGGTAGCATAATGCTTTACTTGTTGAGCTGCGGATCTTTTATTTGTCTGTATATTTTCAACCATGACCTGATCTTCCAAATGGAGTCACATCACCTCAAGCCTGGCTTATAGCTGTGCTGCAGTCTTCTCTAAGTTTATTGACATCAGGCACAAAACTTTCAGAGATATCAAATCATACAGCAGCCAGATCAAGACAGTGACCGAAGTGGATTGGAAGAAGGCGATTAATCAGCAGAATTACAGTGCTTACTTTGATGAAGTCGCTCTGAGGAACCAAAAATTAAAAGCTGAGAAATACAAGGCTTATATATCACTGAGTGTCTCCGCTTTCTCTCAGCTAAAACGTTTTAATGAGGTAAGTAAAGCTGAAAAAAGACACAGGAGACATCTCCCTTTGCTCTAAAGCTAAAATACACAGTTTGGACTACTTGGTCTGGCTTCAGAACCTTCAGCTGTTAATGAACTGAAGTGAGAAGTGGCCTGTTTGCAGAGGGACCGTTTGGAGTTTTATGATGCAGGAACATCTCACTTGTTGAGAGCTGTAACCTACCAGTGATAACCATGTTTATTGTTTTGGATGTTAAGCAGATGTTCTCTCACCTAGAATAGCTTTAGCACTCCATCCAACTGTAGAGACGCTTATGTCAGAGAATAAAACTACCAGTTAGCTGGACACCCGTCTCCTGGTTCAGAATTGGACCCATGACATTCTGATTACAAATGCAAATCCCATCTCCAGAGTCCCAGCACTGCTGATAGACAGGAGACCCTTAAGTGGTAATACAGGGAACAAATTAGCCCTAGGATTGTTATCAGACACAGGTGAATAGATTTCTCCCTCAGCCAATAGATATAAGTAGACTGGGCAGATTAAGCAGGACTCTTCTGTCGTCTTGTGGCATCCCGCCAAGTGTCCCCAGATTCCGGATGATCCAAGCTGCTTTCTGACGCATGTCGGGGTCAACCGACCCGTTTTCTGGGGAGCACAGAGCATGAATGAGATGATTTGGGGCGTACCGTTACCTGCTCCCATTGGCCCAAAGCAGGAGGGAGCCCCGCGTTACCCCCCTGCTGAAGTTTGGGGTGCAGCTGCCCATGTTTCTTCTCTCTCAGGATCACGGCGGAGCCCGTGAGCTTTATCCTGACGCTCTCTCCCCAGAGTTCCCGGACACGCACGGCTTTTACTGCCGCTCGATTGCCCGTAAACTCGGCCCATTACTGCACTCCCCCGTGCCTTCAGTCTGTCCGTTCCAGGTTACCGAGCGAAACCGACTGTTCCAGCTCGATTTTGAAGATTTAGAAGGAGCCGGGAAAAGCGCAGCCATGTGCAGCGGCGAAGACCTGTCAGCCTCTCCGCCGTCTTTATGGATTTGTCATTTCCCGGAACGTGGCAGCTGTATCTGAAGATGTGGAAGATATGGAGCCGGAGAACAGAGGCAGAAAACAAGCTTGAAGCCCTGAAGCTCCTGCTTTTAGACACATCAACTAAACCTGGAAATCATGAACCAAATAACAAGAGCTATAATTGCAGTTTCACTGAGGCTGAGTTTCACAGTCATCCAATTGCATTTTGCATATTATCAATTTGCATCTCTAAAATTGCCTGTCATGCTCACGCAGGCGTCGGCCATTGTCGAATTCCCCGTGCGATCTTTAAAAAGTATCTGTTTTTAATGCGGTCAAACCAATGTCACTGTGAGTAGGAAATTCTAGACCTCAAAAGGCCAAATGATACCATTTTAGGGCAGCCAGGCTTGAAATGAAGCTGAGTGGGAGATTCGTTGAATTGTCTCACGGCGTGGACATTAACTCGGGTGCAGTTACGTATGTAACGTATGTAATGACGAATGTATGTTCCCCTGTGTTAAACTGTAATTGTGGGCTGGACTAAAGTGTCAAGTGTGTTAAGTGTGTTGTATTTATCCACTCGCGACGTGTGAACATGGATGTCCCGCGTGTATCGTGCGGGGACTACTGTCCTCCGCATGAGTGCAGTGCTTATTTAAGTCGAAGTGCTAAAAAAACTCTTTTTGTTTCTGTTCTTCTGCTTAGAAGTTTCGACTCCCCCGCCATCTTGACTTAGTTTCAACCACCTTATGATACTAAAAAAAAAAGGTGTTAGCTGACTAGTTTGAACCACAAGGGTTCTGCTGGATCCATCCCACATACCCACCTCATTTTAATATCCTTACTTTACTGTAGGGACCATCAAAACGTACTTAAGGGGGGAGGGGGGTGACCTCAAGATATGCAGACATATGCTGATAAACCAATTAAAAAGCTGCTGCCTGGATCCATAAAGGGAGCACTTGTCCCCCCAAGCCCCCCCCCCCCCACACTGCCCAGAGGCACACAGCCACAGCAAACCGGTTATGATTCAGGTTGTCTGTCCGGGCCGGTCAAGTGACCATAGCCTGCGGTGGGTTTTTGCGTCGCATCGCCGGCGGATTTCTGACAGTGTTCACAAGCGGCACATACAAAGCAGGGCTGGTAAATCCATCTTTAGCGGCAGACAGCCCTTTCAGAAGAGAACTAAAGAAAAACAGCGAAACTTATTTCAATTTAGCCAAATCCGAGTGCAGATTGAGTCGATGTTTGCTGACAGAGGGAGATCGCCTTCACCACAGGGAAGCAAAGCAGGCCAGATCATTACGAGCACATCTGCAGAGTGGCAGAAGGAGGAGAGGGGGAGAGAGGGATGGAGAGTGGGCCAGTTCTCTTTAACCATGAGTCAGTGCTCCTGTTAATGGACTGCTCTGAAGAGAAGGAACGGGGGGAAGACGCCTCTTTGATAAGGTGCTGCGTCGGCAGAGATCTGAGACGGGGGGAGACGCTGGCATTTGCGTTCCCATAATTCCCCTGGGACAGACTGTGGCCCTGCAGCTGTAACCCCTCTGCCGAACTGCTGCCAAGCGAGGCACTGAAATCCTCTGTCTGTGTCCCTCTGTGTCCCTCCCTCCCTCCCTCCGTCTCTCCTTCCCTCTCTCTGCTCCCCTGCGGACACAGAAGTCCCTACGTCATTAACTAGGCCTTTTGCTCCAAACTATTACACCCCATCCTGAGCATAGATACCATTCCAAAGAGGAGTGGGGCAGCTATAGTGAAGGGGGGGGGGGGGGTATTTATTGCAAGGCCTAACCTGTGTCGTTCCCAGCGTGTCTCCCCGGCTCGCCGGCTGGGGGAGCGGCAGCAGATAGGCTGCCCTCTATTTAGTGCCCGTCCCAGTCGCAGGAAGCTGAGGTGGCAACGCTGAGCCTCCACATCCCTTTAAACATCGATACTAGCAGAGACACGTGTGGCCTGTTTTAGCCACGCGCACACACAGACGGACGCTCGACAGCTGACTCCCCACACGCACTCACGGAATATTCTAGAAGCAGTGACCCCCACCATCCCTCTCTCCCACCACGGCCCTTCCACCACGGACCCGCATTTGCATGCGATCGGAGGGGGCCCTGCCGGGAGGAGGCTTTAAAAGCAGATTAGGCCGAGGCCGTGGGGAACCTTTCAAAGGTTCCGTTCCCTGAACCCACTGTGCAGATTGAAAAATCTGCTCTGAGAGGGTAATGGCTTTGGACACGCTCTCCTGGCCGGCGGCGCGTGGCGGGCTTTTCCATAAAAGGCAGCGGCCGCTTATTAAATGCCAGGCGGGCGGCATGAAAGGGGGCAGAGCCGCTCCTGCTGCCCGCCACCGATGGTTGTCATGGTAGCTGTATTGTATGTTTCCCTGGATCGCGGGTTCGAGAGGCGGGCAGTGGAATGAGCAGTCGGTGATGGTGCGGAGTCACGCCAGAATGTTGTGGGTTCTGGCTGAGTCACTTCCCCGTACCCCACTGTGCTACCGGGCGCAAACTACCTGCCAGACAATTATCTGGTCAGAACTGTCACCGATCGGCAGATTTAAAAAAAAAAACCATAACAATACAGTAAAGGCATCTCTAAATTGCCCATAATGTGTGATTGTGTGTGTGATGGACTTCCATGCCTCTCAGGGTTTTCCCCAGCCTTGTGCCCTATGTTGACCTAACTAGGATAAGGTGTTAGCATATAGAATATGCAGTCAACAAATGGTGCGCATCGATTTTATATAGATGGATAAAATGATGTGAAAATGGTGTTGAAAGGAAGTGGCAGCGATTGTTATACAGAGCACACCCACGGTTCCATGTCAGCGAGGGGAGTCAATTAGATTGCAAATAACGCGACTTCATAATAGGACGAAAACAATTATCACGGTAATGATTGGAGTTTTCAAACCTCGGAAATCAAACGGCCTGCAAGCCGTGGCCCTCAGACAGTCGAAAGTATCGTAGAAAAGTATGAACTTCTAAGGAGGTCAGAAAGTTTGCTGGCGGTTGCATGCGGCGAAGGTACGTTAGCCTCCCATCAACATGCATGCAGAGGGGAAACAAAAAGAAAGGGCTCTATTAACAGCATCTCAAAGGCAGCCGATTTCAGGAGGTGCGCAGAGGCTGCGGCTCTGGGGGCGGCTAAAGCCAATAACGGAACCGAAACAGTCACGAGGCTTATAGGGCCGGAGCATAGCTGTGCGTCAGCCCACCGTAAATGCAACCTGCAAGCTCATGTCAGAGGATATTATGGGAAATGGCTGGGCATGAGGACCATGGGGACTCGCCCTTTGCCTGGAACCTGACTGGGGCGTGCACACAGCAGGAGAGAGGCTTACAATTCAACCTTATGTCGCTTTTCGAGGTTCCCTGAAATCCTCCTCCAGGGCACACTAGATAGTGCAGAATGAGACCGTTACCACTGTCATTCTCTGTTGTACCCGCTTGAGGTGAAGTATGCTATGTGTGTGTATGAGATCGGGTCGTTTTCTGAGTGTCTATGCAGAGAGTATGATATGGCAACATAAGTACAAGAGGCAGTTCTTTAAGAAACCTGTAAAAAATTACCAATGCAAAACATAGGAATATTTGTTTTTTGTTTCGTATGACTTGAATGTGTGATGATGTGAAAGGCCGGTGATCATGTCTTCTTCAGTAATGTGACTGTGCAGTCCACTATTGCCTCGTTTCCACCAAGATGGACCCCGTGCCGGTGCTGGGCCAGGTCTCACTAGGTGCCTTTTCAGAACCTGCCTGTGTTTCCACCGGTTTCAAAAAATAATGAAACAGAAAAGTTACATAGACTAAAGTGAGAGTAAAGTAAAGGTTCATATGTGTTCTATTATTAGATTTATTTTGATGTGTCTCGCCTTTTGGGTTTTTACATTTACATTTACAGCATTTGGCAGACGCCCTTAGCCAGAGCGACATAACTGCTTTAAGACTCGGCTAGGAATTTTTCCCCGATACTACCTAAGTAAAACCAAGGCTATGAATACAAGCGATCTAATACTCTGTTGGGAAATTACAGATTTTTTTTTTTTTTTTTTTTTTAAAAGAGCTTAATACCAGAAGTGCTAATTCAGGTAATTCTGGAAAAGGTGTGTTTTAAGTCGTTTTTTAAAGACATTCAGTGACATTTAGAGGGAGTTCATTCCATGAACTTGGTGTCAGAGCAGAGAAGAGCCGAAGGTTTTCTAAGTTGCTGAAGTTGTGAGTATAACTCGTTGCACCCTGTCTCTGCATGTATCGACTTTTCTCTACCTAAATGTACCGCTGTCCTTTTAAGGATTGCGCAATAAATAAGTCTGCTCAAAAATGAGCTTTACCCCATGATATCTTTGCCTCTGGAGCGCCACTACATTTTATCTATACAACCTGCGATATGTTTATGATTTATTATTAAATCTGGCCTGTTCATCAATCTTTCGTTTTTCTACAGAATTAAAAAAGAGAGGTAACATTATTCTATTAATAAGTTGGCAAGTTGTTTCACTGCCAGCACAGGCGATATTAAACTAAACTATATTGGTTATGGATTGAATTTCCCATGTATGTGGAAGGTTTGGACGCAATAGCCAATCTCAGTTTCACTGACGTTAAGATGCCAAATACTCTAAGACCCCGGTTTGTGAAATGCGCAGAACAAGTTCCAATTGGGAAAAAGTCAGGCACTGCGTTCGTGGAAACAAAGCATCTGCTGCCTGCTACCAGCTGAACAGCGAGGGGGTGGGGCCAGTGATGGGCAGTGTGGGGGGGGGGGGGGGGGGGGGGAACTTTGAAGAGCAAAAAAATTTAGGGACCCGGGGGTAGGGGGGACATTGGCGTTAAAACGGGGGAGGGGCGG
>JAODKE010000101.1:10548740-10563655 GCA_026779605.1 Mormyrus hasselquistii
TGCAGGAGCTGTAGGACGTATCCTCTTGGGTGTGGGAGCTGCAGGTTTTTGTCTTTATCACAGTGTTTGTGTAAAGTGGAGGGGGTCAGAGTCCTTGGACTCTGTCTTAATGACAGTCCTGTCTGACTGCCCAGCTGAATGCTGCCGAACACTAACGGGAGCCCAAAGGCACCACCCCCGATTGGCTCAGAGAAGGCTATGTAGGCCCTGGGATTCTTCCGGAAATAGGGGAGAGAGCAAGAGGTTTGGACCACAGGAAGAGATTCCTCCGTGTCTCCCCTAGTGCCCCCCTGGCTATTCCCAGTTAAAAAAAGACCTCCTACAGGCAGGATCTAGGTTTTGAAGATCGCAAAGTTGGCCTGTTTTGAATTAAACAAATTGCCCCCCCCCCTTCCTCCACGTGATCCACAGCAGGGATGCCACTAGAGATTTTAGGCCCTATGAAATCATATCATATTGGGTCCCCAACTCAGGCCTATCAAATTATGTTCCAATTTAACTCCTCCCCCCCCGGCCTCCTTTACAGTGACTCTGACCTACGGTAAACCATAGAGTGAGGAGAAGCAGCTGGATGATAGCATATATACAGTTTACCACTGTTTCCTAACCCGGTCCCTGCGGACCCCCAGACAGTCCAAGTTTCTTCCTTCCAGAGACTCCACATTTTTGCTCCCTCTGACTGGAAAGGAGCAAAAAGGTGGACTGCCTGGGGATCCTGAATGATTGTATTAGGAAACATTTTTGTTTATTGTATATATCAGCTGCAGGGGGCAGTGCCTTTCCACCGTCCTGAGCCTGAAAGGTCGTAGTTAGGATGGCGGTCTGTAGCGCAGTGGCTTAGGGATCCGTGATATCCTGAAGACTGTGAGTCCAAATCCCATGGCTGACAGAACAATCAAATCATTGTTGGACCTTTATGCACGGCCCTCATCCCCAATTGCTGTAAGATTGCCTGATTGGCAGTCGTACTGTATATTGCTTTGGACAGAAGTGCCTGCCAAATAAAAAAAAATGTAAAAATGGGGGAAAATCAGGCAGTAAAAATACATATGGAGAGTGATCAGCATTGTGAGTCACCTGTTAAACCGTCTGATCTCTACAAATTTGGCTTTTAATGGGGAGCTTATGAGTCACCAAAATCCGCATGGCCTTTGGGTTATAGACATAATGCATTTTCATACAACGCACATGGTTTTGCATGCATGTTGTAATTTGTACTTTTCAACAGCACCAGCGTCCTCTGTTTGTGTTCAGTTAGGCCTCTGCTGTGGACCTCATAACAGAGGGCAGTGAGAAGGTGCTGGCTCAGCACAACCCGCACTCAGACTGTAATCTGCTCTCCAGGGTCAACCCCAGTTAGCCAGCAGCCCTGGGGGCACAAACCTCCACCCCACAGTCTGATGGGCTTTCTAGCTTCTACCCACTTATCTTTATGGAGGTTGTAAGGGGCCTGGAGCCTATCCCAGGCAACATGAGGTCCAAGCCCACCGTGGACATGATGGCAGTTTATTTAATAGCAAGTTTATTTAATACTGAATAAGGATTATGAATAATTATGAATACGAGATTATCAGACTAAAAATAAACACAAAATTCACAAAACAAATTTAGAAATTAAGATTATCAAACTGTATGCATTGCTTCACCACTGCCAGCATGCCTTTCTAGGTTTAGTGGTAGCCACAGAGTTCCTCTTCGGCATTAACGTCCTTTTGAATTCTTTATACTTTACGATAATAATTCTCTGCTGAACTGTACTGAAACCAGTTTCATAATATAGGTCTCGGAAGTTCTACCACAAAGGTGGAACAAGCAAACTCTTGAAAGTGGGCGTGGCAAAATAACATGATTAATGATCTTAGTAATTTCACCTTCCTAGACCAACAGTTTTGTGTCTGATAAGCCAGTAAATTGAATGATAATTTGCTATGTTTAGAATCTGGATTATTGTGTGTGTGTTTTTCATGAATTTTCTATATTAAAGTTATCCCAGAAGCCCCTATAAAAATAACAGAACCTACTGCAAATGTCGATGCCGCTGATGTCTTTCACGTGGGAAACTGGTTTGAGTCTCACCATGGCTGTTCCCAGAGGAGTCCCAGCAATATGCTCCTGTTCTTTGGAAAACACCATGATAGTAATTAGCCACTGTGGGCTTGTTACCAAGAAATACTTAGCAAAACTAACATGAGATCCGAATGATTTTCTTTTGCACGTCTTTTCATCCTGTGGGATCCGTTCCTACACAAAACACAAGCCGGGGGCCTGTCGCCTCATACCGACTGAATAGCCTTTACTCAGCATAGATGGATGGTAGGAGACACCGGGGACTTCAGTTACACGACGATTAAAGTTTCATTCAAAATGTAAAATTTAATTTAAATTTTTCCCTGGATAAGATCACCAAAAACCAAATTAAAGAGCAAGGACACAGATTTCTGAAGTAAAAAAATTATTCCCCTGCTAGTGGCAATGATGAAATGTACAGTGCTGCAATTTTTCATTTTAGTTGCATTGCCAAAGTGTTTATCTGTGAAGACTTAATATGTATCTATTGTGACATGCAGTAAAGGACCACTGAGTTTTAAAATGTGTTACATCCAGCATTCAATACAAGAATCCAATTATTCTTACATGCAATGAATTAATTTCACAGTGTATAATTCTTAGTGATGTTCCAAAACCGGAATCTGCTTACGTTAATTTCATTCCTCTAAAGAATTTAACAAAACAGACATAAATAGGTCACAGCAAAAAGTTTAGAAGAGGGAGGACTTTGGCGTGAAGAGGACAAAATAAAATAAACATTTGACATAAATAAGTGATCATTTTCCCCTACTTAATAGGACCTCCTTGGTTCAGTTAATAAATATGTGGCAAGCTTCACTGGCTGAGCAGATTATTTTAAGCTGTTTTCCACAAGTGACTTGACATAATTTTTCGCCTGTGAAATGTTTAAGCATGTGTTCACTATTTGTAAAAATCCCACAACTCAGTCCAAGCCATCTATATGTATTTAATTTTGGCAAGTTACAGTATCTGGTTGTTGACAGTAATAGTTAACTGCTGGTTTTGTTTAGAGAACTGGAATACATTCATTTTATGAACAGGAACTACATTTGGGATAATGACTCACAGTTAACACAGCACATGCCGCTAAAGTAACCTCTTTCCTGATCTGTTCATTTGCTTAACGTGAAAGTTTATCGATTGAGGTTGAAAATGGGGTGAAGGCCAATGAGGTTCCAGACTTCCTGTTTTTAATGCTGAAGTCAACAATGTGTTCCTCCTCCACATGGCAGAAGGAAAGCAGATGCAGGCTCTGTATTGAACCAGAGGCAGCTGTGCCACTGTTAGACTACATTAAACTGATTAACATTGAACAATGCGTCAAAGAAATGGAGACGGATGATAAGTTTGGTGGAAATGCCGGAACCGGGACTGCAAATGGGTTTTCTTCACAGGCAGACCAACACTATTGCATTGTTAGCTGCGATATTTGGGTGGGAGATAGAGTGACTTTGGAGCCTCATGTGTTTTGACCACCCAGTGAAATCTTTGTTAGACAGGATGCACTATCATCCCAAAAGGGATTTATTTCTTGTAATATTATCTGCATTTTTTGCAAGGTGCAAGAATACTGAGTTGAAGTAACACATCAGGAATTTATTTTAACTCATTTTATCCAGAGACTTACAGTAGAGGGAGGAGTTATAATTCATATGGGCTCACTGGGATTCAATCTCATAACCATTGTAATGGCAGCCCAAAACTGTACGAGGTGAGGTGTGTCACTGGTTTATAGCTGAGTGGGCACAGGTTGCTTTTTAGAGATGGGAATATATTTTTTAAATCTGTTTGATGCAATGGTTTCATGACGGACATGTCTGCTCTATAAAACAGCTGCACTGATGCCTGTAAACCAATTAATACCTCAGAGATATTTCATCATGCCCAACAAATACTGGATGGAGAGGATGAAGGGCGGAGATTCGTTATATATTTAAAGGTACGGTGTGGGCATTCATTTGAATGAGCATGCGGTTATGTGAAATGTGGAAAACAACAGAGGTTTAATGTCACAGTGAGGCTGCTGTGCCTGGAATGTGTCCCCGGTACACAGCAGGTGGACCGAGCCAGAAGACAGCATCGCTGCCACAGTAACGTCTGTGGAGCCTCAGCTGTAGCAGTAAGGGTTAGCCTCCCATGTACACAGTGATCAATACCAGGGTAACAGCAGTATGTTACCGGTCAATATTTATCACAATACTGCTATTGTGAGGAGCACCTGCGGTCCCCAGACTCACAGTCATTTACCATTTAACGAGGATTTCCTGCATTAAAAAGCATAAATTATAAAGTTTATAATAACTGCTTCTGAATCATTGGGATCTGTGGGCCAGAACTGCCTCGGGAGAATAATTCTGAAGTTCGATAATACTATTTCCTTTTTGCACTGCAAACACCTTTGCCTGAGAAGGTTTTATACCCATCAATGAAGCAATTTTGTGGGTGTTCACACGCGGTTAGGTCACCCCTTAATCTGCCTCTAAAATCTAAAGTGCTTTTCCAGCTTTAATGTGCAGTAATCAGTGGTGTCGTCTGGGAAACCTAGGTCCATGCAATGAAATCTGATTGGTGGGCCAAAGTCAGGTGACAAGTCAGTTCACCAGTTTCATTTCACCAGTGTTTTTTGCAGATCTTTCCATGACATCAGCATAACTCTCCTCTGCAACTGCCTGATTCTCAGTTTAACACTTCTTTTAGAAACCTACCAAACACTGAATCAGGAGGCCATTATTTTAAATTTGTCTCACTTTTTGTGAATGTAAACTTCTCTGTGATCTGATTTACTTGTGCTTAACCCATTGGCTGTCCTGTGCTTAATTCTGCCTGTCATCTTTAGTTGCTTAGATAATTTCAGTGAATAGCTTGTATACCTTTGTAGAGAGTGACACAATTTGTTTGCATCATTTGATTGTTAGATCATTTGTTTGTAACTAGACAGGGAGTTTATGAAAATTTTTATTTCACTTTTCGCTTGGTTAGTTTACAAAGCTAATCTGTCTGGTTAGCTTTGTTTTGTTATTTTCATGTTGTCATTTCCTTTTGTTTTACATTCGTGTTTCCCCTGACCCAAAACCAGAACATAACATCATGAGGTTTGCATTCTCAGGTCCTTAAACATGAGCCCAGATCCCGATGCTGAGTCTGCATCCTATTTAGGTCCTTTCCTAGATCCAAAGTAATTCTGTTTTCCCATGTTCCCCTTCTGCTGAAGCCAAAACGGCTCTATTTTCATTCATGTGCCACCTTTGCCACCTTTTGTTAAACCCACCTTACATTCCCATGCCCAAAAAAGTGCCCATTCTCAGCTCTCTTATATCCATTTGAACCTTTGACAAGATCTTCAATAAAGTTTTGGGCCATAGAGGAAAGTCCATGAAAGTTATGTTTCAGCCCTGTTCCTTTGCAGTAGGATATAACATGCAGAGCAGCATCAGTTAACTTTTTCATGAGGTGTTCATGGAAGGAGGGAAGGAATCGCATTATCCGTTCCTTGGAGATGTGGAGGCTTGCTGATCCTGAGAATCTTTGAATCTGTTACAGTATTATTCCCTTACTGTGGTGCCCAGGCTGTGTTTCTTAACTTAAGGAAACTTCTACCTTCTGCAGGCCCAGCAGCAGACAAGCGGCCTGCTGTTTGTGAATGAGGAAACGGCAGGCTGTAACAGGAAGTAACAAATCAGGGCAAAGGAGCCAGAGAAAACCCATTTAAAGTCATCAATAAGTGTAATTCACAGTGAACAAAAACTATACAAGTGTGCAATGTGGCCTTTCAGAACTCCATATCAGGGCCGGCCAGCCTTAACATAGGTGATCGCCTAGGCACCATTTGATTAGGGGGTGCAAGAGAGTTAAAAAAATCATAAGAAAATCCTCAACATTACAGTTGTTTACACTAGTTTACTTGTGAAACAGCTGGTAACTATAGCTAGTTAGCAGCTACTTCTTTACTATGACCAAATAAGGTCATTAATAAACAATATGGGCATTTATGGTGGATGCTGAGCTATGGGTTTATGTGTTTGGAAGGAACTTCTTCACCGACTTGTAACACTACTTGATGGGGCACAAATACTTAGCAGTAACTCATTTACAACTGAAGTACAAATTATGAACAAATCATGAACTAATCATGAACAGATATTGTAACTTCTTGAGAAAATATGTCAATTCATTAATGACAAACAAATATGAGATCTGTATTTAACTTGCGTCATTCATGACTCCTTCCTTTCAGTGATTCCTTTAGTAGTTCACAAAGATTTACAGAATGACATTTACTGTATTTGGCAAACGCTCTTATCCAGAGCAACTTACATAAGTGTTTAGAATCAGTGAATACATTCTGATACTGGTTCAACAGAAACTGGCTAAGAATACTATCATTCTAAAAATTCTATTGGCAAGTAATACAAATTTTATTACAATGAGTATAACCCTGGAAGTGCTAATCCAAGAACTTCGCAAAGAGGCAGGTTTTTAGGTGCAATCAGTTCTTTAGGCCAGAAGATTTGTAAATGTCTTTGAGCTTGAAAACTATTTCAGACAATTATGAACACAATGATGTTAGTCTATTTTGCTATTTCTGCTTCCATTAAACATTATCTAATTTTTATTTAATTGTTAAACATGGGAAGTTTGGAAACCAGGATAACAGAAGCCAAGTTAAACTCTAAACAATTGGAGCTGTGGATGAATTCCAAATCAATGTATTTTAGGTTCTTGTTAACTGTTGTTATTTCTCTTCAGTTTAAAATGAGGCAGGTACTTGGGAATGAAGGACTCAACCAATGAAGAACAATGGACAGCTTCATAGACAAGGAGAAAGACCTTGGAGATGATTATCCATAAGGGCAGTCTGTTCTGCAGCATAAGGGTCATGAGTCGCTGAACGAGAGTAGATATGAGGAGTGTGGAGAGGGGAGTGGGATGGCCACACAGTGACATAATACTGCAGACCAGCCAGGGTGATATCTAAGTGAATCTGACCTTGGTGTCAGCCAATGAAAGCAGGGATCCAGCCCAGGCACTTTCAAATAAAAGCAAGCCCAAGCATATTATTATCAAGCCTCACATTATGGCATGTAATTCACACATGATGCAGTTCCTCTCACAGAGGGAGAAGAGTCAACTTTAATTTCCTCAGGGTGACACTCAGAAAGTCCTATTTGCAAGCTTTCTCAACTAGGTACCACTTCTGCATCCAAAGACTTCAAACAACCACCTAGTTAATACACATTTTTCTGTGACCAATCTGTAGTTCCTTAAAGCCTTGTGCAGATATGCTGATCTCTGTAATCTTAAAAGAACACTTTTAGCCATATTAAATGCAAACACATACATCACAGCATGTTCTGACCACACAGAGAACGTCATCTGCTTTGAGGGTGGTCATGTTTAGGCTTTCTGAGCACGCCTGCCCCTGATTTATTAATCAGGCAATAGAGCTGGCTGTAGATTGGAACCCAGCCTTACTTAAGCAGAGCAGTGAGTGGTCATCACTTCTTGGTCGTTGTCATCACTCTTACATCATAGGGTTCAAATGGCTCTCTCAGAGGTCTGTTTTCTTTTTGCTTGTCAGTTGCCTGTAGGTCCTGGCTTGGTGGTTTGAGGGCATCATGGTTCCTCTTGATCGGCATCTTTTTTTGGGTTTCTGGTTAGCTGGTTTCTGGGTTCATGACCCCCTAGTAGCCGGCGTTCCACAGCTGGTGTGTTGTGCCGCTGGTGTCTTCTCTCCACAGGTTTCTAAGTGAATGTCCTGGTTCCCGGTCTGGGTTCTTCGACCCTCTGCACTTGAATCTGCCTTCTGGTTCACTTGATCCTGAAGTCTAATCAATCCCCCTGGTTCCCTGTTTCCAGCAGTGTTTGGACTGTTTGTCTCAGGAGCCAGTGGGCAGGAGAGCTGGTGTGATGTATGGATGGGTAGGCTAGGTTGAGTTCTGTCACAAACCTTGTCTTATGAAAGCTAATGTGTGTTTTAACTTGTAAGCACTGAGTCCCAGCAGTGACAGTTGTAAGTGTGTGTACAGCACAATATGAACAAAGAACACGATAAAGATAATGTGAATAATGTTATACAGACAATAGAAACGTGCGCGTGTGTGCGCGTGTGTGTGTGGACTGGCGTCCTATATTGTGCTCTAGGTTGCCTTGGTGAGGCGCCAGCCCCTTCCTCCACCTTAGCGGATGGACGGAAGGAGACATACAGTCATTAGGAGGAACGGATTAGGGTTGTGCTGCATGTCAGAAATGGCTTTAACATCAGAAGTAAGCCTTAAAGAGTTGAATTAAAAGACTTTATTTTTAATGCATCCATTGAATTAAATAGAAATAAAAATGCCTGAACGGGGAAGAGCTGGGAAAAAATGGACAAAAATTAAGCTATAATCTTTTAATTTGATGTACTGAACATCTAGCCCAATCTATCATTTAGAGTACTTTTCTAGTTAAGTTTGACAAATTGCTTTGAAGTGCTTTAGGGGCCAGGAATTAATTTCTTCAGTCGAACAAGCTATATTTTCCTGATTTCAGATGGAAGAGGACGGACTGTGGCTGCCTGGGTGAGTCTTGACGTACTCCGCACAGATTAGGATTCAGTCATGACCACTTAGGTGTCACCAGGAGTCCTGTAGCTGGGATAAAAGCAGGCTGTTTGTTCCCACAATCTCCTCATCCCCCAGCCTGTCCAGGTGCTGAATATCAGTTCATCCCAGTGTAGTTTTACTCTCTGCCTCTGTGATTTGATGAGCTCATAAGGATATTGCATTGATTCATTTATCTGCTGCTGTTATACAAAGCCACTTCCAGTAGAGGATAGAATTAAACCTCAAATGTGCTCTCTGGGATTTGAACCCACGACCTTTGTATGATTACCACAGTAGGTTACTTGTTCAACTACAGGAGAACAAGCCGCACGCTTCTAGTTTCTTGGGTGGCATTAAGAAAATTTTCCGAATGATGCGAATATCACTAACAATAAATATAATACATTCAGACATCATATTCATTGGATAAACAGTTTAATATATTTAAATGGATTTCCTTTTGTTACACAAGAAATAAGTGAACCGGCGCTGGCTTCTGTTTTGTCATAAACCAGCATCAGATTATACTGGCATCAGAACACTATGGGGGCGGTGATTTGTATGTGTTACAGTGTCTGCAGCACTGCTGTGGTATAAAGCTGCTACACCCAGAGGCAGTACCACTCAATCAAGCAAGCATCCAGCAGGGCCCCTTCTGCATAAACCAGCATTGTGCGAGTTCTGTTCATTGCAGGGATTCAGCCCATTCATTCACCTTCTTAGATTCTCAGGGCCTTCACTCAGTTTTATATAGTTTACAGGCCAGGGGTTTAATATACAATATATGTGTTATATCGATAACATACTAGTATATCCTGACCTTTTAGTCCGCCAGACGGTAGCTGTTAAACCCCTCCAGTCTTTTACTTTCTGGTGTTTTTTTATAGCTGACATAAAAAAATCACTTAAACTAGAAATACAGCAGACAGGTACATCCGTTCTCATGGTAGCTTGTTGGTGGACACCAGAGTAAACACGGTAACACGGGAAAAGCATGCAAACTCCACGCACAGTCAAGGCGGCGAGTGGAGCCTGTTGCACCTACCTCCCTGCTACAGTACTAGTTTAAGTGTGTTTAAAATACATACTCTTTGTCTATGAGGCCTCAGAAAAAACGCCGTAAGGAAATCACAGCTCAGTAGAAGAGCTTTAGTTATAGCTGTTTGTATAACACTTTATGAATGCATTATAATGCTCTATGAAGGTATCTATAATTCATTATGATTACTGTCACCAAGCTTTTAATGTAATCATGTGTCAGATTGAGATTTTTGCCTCTTCCAGAGACGTGTTATATGGGTCTATTAAAATTGGTCCAGACTGGCGCACTGGCCCGTCTCCCTCCAGTACCCTGTGAGATATCTGCATTGACGTCGGTCCAATTCCTCCTACCCTTTCAGACCTTTCATCGAGTTAATAATCACTGTAGTCCTATTGACTTGTCATTCCGCATCATGTGTGAATTACATGCCATAAAGTCCTTGTCAATAGACAAATCTTGTCAAGGGTCAGAAAGTTGCTCATCTTAAAAACAGCGCTCAGTTTTATGCAGGGCCAGTTCTGGGAGGGGGCAGGGGGGACACTGCCCCCATAACAACATGCATAGGCCCCTCTGTGCCTCACCCTAAAAACACATGCTACTTGGATCTGAAATAATTATAACTATAATTGTTGCTCACATTTATACTGTATGTGGGCCAAAATTTAGTGCACTGGCCAGAGGCGAAACACAAACATAAGCACATTTACTTGACAGTGGATGTTTGCGTCGAGTGGTCGACCTGCTATGGATGGTGGGACGTGAAGCAATGACAGAAAAAACTAATCAAGCTTGTGGAAGCAAGACAGTCTAAACCAGAAATCAGAATGAGTTACATATTTGTAAAAACTGTAAAATGTAACTGCAAAGCACTGCATAAATAACATTGATTTGCAAAACCGTCTTTTGCTTCTCAATGCTGGCAGTCTAGTGTACTGTAAGTAATACTTGGAGTACATTAAGGTCTAATGCATCTGCCCCCCCAACAGAACAAATGGCCCGTCACCTCCCCCCCCCTGTTGAAATGATCTCGAACCACCTCTTGTCATGATCTGCTCCGTCCGATCCTCCCGTGTGCCACGCCCACCTCATTTCCTCGTGTGATGCCCTGATTGTGATCACCTGTGTCCTGTTATTCTCTGCTTAGCTATGTATTTAGTCCGCGTCTTTCCCCAGTATGTCAGATCCGTCATTAAATGTCTCGTGGTTTTGTCCTGTCGGAATTAAAGATCCTCGTTTCCCCGTCCTGTTGCGTTGCCTGCTTGCTTCTTGGGCTTACTTGCCCACCTGCTCGCCCGCTCGCTCACTCGCTCACTGCCCGATCGTGACACCTCTGGTGTTGATGACAATCTGCCAGCTGATTTCTGCTTTAGAAGAATCATCCTTTGGTCCCAAGAACTACACTTAATTGAATCTGATTAAATGTAATTAAATTAAAAGTTTACTTCACTACCTGGATCTGCACCTGGAAAATAGAGCTTTGTGTTGAGCAGCCATTGCTATTTTCAGTTTTTTAATATAAAAACAAATTTAAATGCATCCGCCATTTCCAGAATGAGGCAGCCAAATGGATCAGAACAGCAGGAGTTTGCCTCTGTAGTTAATTAAAAGTTTCTGCCCATTTTCACAGTTGTTTCCAGGGGGTGTCCAAAACATGGGGCCCCCTAATCTAGTCATTCAATATTTAATTGCATAACTGATGTTTTTACGCAATGCGACTCACAGTTTTTACCCAATTAAACAGCAGGAGGATTTATTGGGGTAATTCAGATTAAGTATTTGGCTTGAGGGTATATGAATTATATCACCCCAGGGACCTGAGTGCTCAAAAGTCTTAACCACTACACCAAGTGCTGCTCGATTTACAATTCGGAATATTGAATCTCAGATAGTCCAACACATTCTTCCATAATTATAATATTCATGAAACATCCCTCTACTGTACAAACGCTTCACAAGAACAGGTTCTTGGGGAGCCTTGTGACCATGCCGCACTGGGATTGTGGCAGGGGTACATCCATTCTGGGGTGCCAGTCCATCTCAGGGCACAGACATAATCACACAATACGGGCAGTTTTAGAGATGCCAGTCCAGCCAACTGCATTTCTTTGTATGTATGGAAAAAAAACACAGAACTCGGGTAGAGCATGCGAATTCCACACACATGGGTGTGGAGGGGGTAGGATTTAACCCCCAAACCCTAGAGCTGTGACACTACAGTTTGGGGTAAATGAACTAATCTGGAGACCCTAGGCTGACATTAGCATAGACCTCAATTTAACTAACCATTCCATTTTTCCTGAGGTGGGGTGGGCTCTGGATTTTGCTGGGGCCCCAGGCTACAGCTTAGGACATTCTACAGTATGCATTATTCCACCCCTGACTACATTGCTAGCCACTGACCTACTGACCATCCTACTGTAAACATGAAATGGTAACACTTTACTTGATGGGGCACAAATACTTAGGGCGCTTTTCCACCAGACAAAGTATGGTACTTTTGTTTTTCCATTGACCAGTACCGAAAGTGCCAAACCAGCTGGGGTACTTCTTTCGTACCTTGGTACTTTGGAGTGGGACTTGCAAACATGTTTGCTATCGATTGGTTATGCAAATAGCCTGCCGCTGATACAATCGGCATCTTTTGAAACACACAGTGAGAAATGAAATGAAAAGCAGTAGAAATAAGAATATAAAATAGTAAAGTGGAAGGATAGACAAATGCGGAAAGACAGGCTTTAATCGCCATATGGTCGGATGAACAGATCCAGCGGGATTTGGATGACACGACTTGAAATAAAAAATAACCAATTTTTAACTTAACCAATACTATTCAATTTATTTATTTATATAGCGCTTTTAACAACAATCATTGGCACAAAGCACTTTACATTTAACTGGCCCGAACCCCCACAAGGAAAAACTCCATAGAGCAGGAAGAAACCTTGAGAGGAACCTAGACTCGGAAGGGGACCCCATCCTCCTCTGGGCACCCGGGGAGCATGAAACTGCATTTACATTGACATTAATTTCAGTCCATATAGTTTTAAAAGTCCCAGTTGGTTTCATGTAATTATCTCCAAGGAGTCCAGGTGAGGGTTCAAGCGGTGTAGAAGAGTTAATGCCCTACACCTAACCTCAGTACTAAAGTAACTATGGCAGCCCAGTTTCCAGGGGTTTTGTCGTCAAGCCAAACTACTGTCAACATCTTGAGTGATCGGCAAGAGTGGCAGGACGACAGCACTAATCCCCCCTTTCACCTTTAATCTCAAATGACCATGAACCTCCAGATTTCCCATTCCCCTTAGAAAAAGGGGATTTTACTATCCAAAAGGCTGGCTAAAGAGGTACGTCTTAATAGCAGAGATTGTGTCTGAGTTCCGAATACTAATAGGAAGTTTATTCCATAACTGAGGTGTTTTATGAGCAAATGCTCTTCCCACCAAGGTTTTTAGCAACAGTACTTGGTGCAATAGATAGTCCATTCAGATTGACTATTATGTTAGGTAGTTGACTTGGTGGCTTTAGTGCCAGTAAGAAGAACCTCAGTCGTGTCCAGATTTAACTGGAGGATGTTGTCTGACATCCAATTTTTTTTTCCAATCTTCTATTCTCTGAAGTTGCTGTCTGTCTTCTGGTTTAGCCGATATATATAATTGTGTATCATCTGCAACGCAATGAAAGCTAACTCCATGCTTACAAATAACTAAGCCTAGACGTAACATGTATAGTGAAAACATTGGCTCTGAGATGAGACAGTTACACTGGCAACAAATTGCAGTTTTAATAGTTAGATTAGTTGGTGAGAAGCAGGTGTAATCTGAAATGGAGACAATGATCAATAATACTAATAATAACAATGGATGGAAACCTAAAGAGCACGTCCAGTGATTTTAGAAAGTACAATATTATATAGTTACATAGATAATTATGATAGATAATTGGGACTCTAATGACAGATAATTGGAATCTCCTCTTTATTCCCGATGGGATGTTTTGTCTTAAGTTATTTAGTGTTACTAGCTTTTGGTCTGGCACCATTGCCAATAGCTGTGTTTGGGACCAACTATGTTTCTTGTCTCTATTCGTTTCTGCGGCCGACCCTGTGCAGACTGACAATGATGGATCAGTCATCTGCAGAAAGCAGAGCAGGAAGGTGATGCTTTATTTTTCGGAGCCCAGAGTAGAAATTAGACTGAAGGCCCTGAACGCAGCTCAGTGGCTGATTGTGGGTGATTCTGGCTGATTGTGACTGATTGTGAGCCACAGTGTTTTCGATGTATCATAAGTCTGTGAAAGTCTCACACAAGATCCTGATTAAATGGTCGCTGTTTATACACATTTCTGTGGTGACTGCAAAGCGTGTGTTTTTCTTCTGGAAATTGAACAGAACTAGTTCAATATTTAGTATGATCAGGCGGTGGGGGGGGGGGGGGGTCTTGGCCCTTAGCTTTGTGCAACTCATAAAGTGGCTTCCAAACCTCGTACTGCGTTTTCATCCGTGACGGGGCCTCTGATATATTCATGCATCCCGGAAACTGCTTCGCTTGCCCATAATTGACTCTTGAGATGCTCTGACAGCTCTCTACATAGAATTTGCTGATTAAAGCAGCTTCAAAGGTCCTTAATTCCCCATTCTGCCGGGGTCGTAGCAGGTAACACAGGTTCGAGCAGTATTCACACACTTAGTAGGGGAGCCTCCTATGGCATGATGACCTCCTTAGTCTTGTAAGCATAGTCAAACCCTCCCTATGCCGTGATGACCTCTTTAGTCTTGTAAGCATAGTCAAACCCTACCTGTGTCATGATGACCTCCTTAGTCTTGTAAGCATAGTCAAACCCTTCCTATGCCATGATGACCTCTTTAGTCTTGTAAGCATAGTCAAACCCTACCTGTGTCATGATGACCTCCTTAGTCTTGTAAGCATAGTCAAACCCTCCCTGTGCCATGATGAGCCAGAGACCCTGGGGGCTTCACTGCATTTGCAGGTTAGAATGAGCTGTACATTATGTTTTTAGGGCCAGTGCTTGTTCATCCAGATACAGTGGGTACGGAAAGTACAGTATTCAGACCCCCTTTCAATTTTTTACTCTTTGTTATATTGCAGCCATTTGCTAAAATCATTTAAAATTATTTTGTTTCCTCTATAATGTACACACAGCACCCCATATTGACAGACAAAAAAAGAATTTTTGAAATTGTTGCAGATTTATTAAAAAAGAAA
>JAODKE010000101.1:10563755-10579540 GCA_026779605.1 Mormyrus hasselquistii
ACAGCTAAAATAACGAAGGAGTGGCTTCACAACAACTCTGTGACTGTTCTTGAATGGCCCAGCCAGAGCCCTGACTTTAACCCAATTGAGCATCTCTGGAGAGACCTAAAAATGGCTGTCCACCAACCTTTACCATCCAACCTGACAGAACTGGAGAGGATCTGCAAGGAGGAATGGCAGAGAATCCCCAAATCCAGGTATGAAAAACTTGTTGCATCTTTCCCAAGAAAAGGGTGCTTCTACTAAATACTGAGCAAAGGGTCTGAATAATTAGGACCAGGTGATATTTCAGCTTTTCTTGTTTAATAAATCTGCAACAATTTCAAAAATTCTTTTTTTTGTCTGTCAATATGGGATGCTGTGTGTACATTAATGAGGAAAAAAATCATTTTAAATGATTTTAACAAATGGCTGCAATACAACAGAGTAAAAAATTGAAGTGGGTCTGAATACTTTCCGTACCCACTGTATGTAATTTTCAGTTCTATGGGAGCCCATGAAAATAAGAAAGCAAACTCACACTTTCTATACATTGACATGGCGACCTTCAGCTCGCCACACGTTAATACAGCACTTTCCTACACTGCTCATATTTTAGAGTATAATTTTTCTCCCCCCCCATACCCCCCCCCCCCCACCTTAATTCGTTCCACCAAGATATATACATGAATGGTGGTGTACAAGCAATCTAGAGTGCGGGGAGATAAAAACAAGAAGTCAGTCAGTCATTTCTAATTTTTGGGAATATTCTTTTGCAAACTCAGCTGCAGAGACTTTATAATAGACAGGAGGCACAGAGAAGACCCTCCCCCACACGGGGAACACACCCACTGCCTGCTGATGGCTTTTTACCTTGCAGTGTGTCTATCTTTGATTTGCTTGTGCTATGTTTTCCTCATTTTAATAATTCATAAAAGTGAAATTAATATCACCCAGGCCTCCGCACTTGCTCCCCTGAGGCCGTCTTCCGATTAGCTGTCATTTCTACATGTGCCTTTCATGGTTTGAGTCGAACTGAACCTGAAATGATTCAATTGCATCCTTCTCTTTTCTCTCGCCCTCCTTCGGATCCACAGATATTTACGATTCATTCTTCCCTACAAACTGTAAATAAGAAATATTCATTACTCATACCATAAACATTTTGCCAGTCTTGAACCCAGATAATTAGTACTGAAACAGCCAACCTGGAAAACAGATGACAACACCTTCTTCAGAAGACGCCGGAAAACATCCTGAACCGCGTTAAGATGGCCGCACACTTCAAACAACGGCAGGACAAAATGAAATCGAACACGTCGGTGAGAACAGTCTGCCCCATACGTAAATGATGCTGCCGCGACCCTAAAGTGCGTAGAATGTTTTTGAAGTGGCAGACCCGCATACAGAGCACAAATAAACTATCGTGGCAAGTCTGTGAGTCATTTTATTAAGGCGATGGCAGGCGTTTTAAAATGGAAGTTTCTCTCTTTATTAACAGCCAATATTGGTTTAATACTAACAGCAGCACAGACAGGAAGCCAATAATTTACACAACACTCAGGGTTACACACTAACAAAGTACACATTATATGGCTATATTTTCCTTCAACATAAATACACGGATACATATATTAATGTGCACTACCTAATGACACATGTGGTGCGTCACAAAGCATGCCGGTAAATGCATTAATTTATCCCGCTGACCAGGATTCTAGGAGGTTGGTGTTAGCAGATGTCCTTTAATTCCCTCCTACAGCACTTCTTTTGCATTTGGTTTGCTTCTACAATTAGCCAACAGTATGCATGAGACTGCTAAGTGATGTCACGTCAGGGATATCCCAATAGTGCTTTAGCCATGTGCTGAGGGAAAACCTGCGGCACAGGAATTTAGTAACGTGGTGTCCGCATCGCTGCCCCTCCTGGCTGGTTTTATGACTACACCTTGCAGGGGCACTCTGGCTGAGGTCAGTCTATGACCTATGAAATGCAGTCAAGGTCAGTGGCAGAAGTGATTGAATACCAAGGCAGAAAATACTCATCTACCCTCATTACCTCTCCCCGTTCGGCTTCCTTTGTTTCATCATGTGATTAACAGAACCTCTCTTCTCCACCTATCAGAGCGGGACAGCAGCTGGGAGGACCAATGGGCAGAGGCTTGCCAGGAACATAATGGCTGTGTCCGAAATCACGCACGTGAGCACTTTTAGTGTGCGATTTTAGGGCGTAGTGCGTTTGTCTAACCCAAATATAAGGTTCATCTCAGAGTTTGAATGATTCCATTTATGGCATTTATCCATTTGTATGTAAATATATAATGAATATAAATACATGCGGTATTTTTATCATATTGATATGCAGTATAGTAAGTATATATATACCTTCTCTGGGTGTCTCTACACCTGATAGCCATCCAGTGGTGGGCGGGGTAATGTACTGCCATTCACTACCAAACATTTCCCATTGGATAGTCTTATGCCTCCTGAATAGATTCAATTGGTTGGCGAGTGGCAGCACATGACAATCCCACCCACGGTGGGGTACTGAGCCCTGCACTCCCAGAGTTTCCCCCTTTCATAATTCAAACAGCAAAGCCAGCAAAAAAACAGCTCTTACATGAATATTTGCTGTGGTATAAGTCTTAATAAACAAGCCTGGAGGAAGGGAAACCTAATACCAGATATATTGTGTAGACATGCTACATTTGTACTCTGTTGCTAAGTTACATTTCCACTAACAAAGAGAATTTATGGGATATATTTCTAGAGATTATTAAGTTATTGGAGTCGAGTTTTGTGTCTATAATATGATTTTGGTTCCAAGCCAAAAACAAGTGAATGCGTCTCTGAGATCAAAAATGGCATCGCTCATCAATCTGTATCCTTGCGCAGACTTTGGCACAGTCCTGTACAGAGACTGCACAGGCCTGCACCGACACTGCACAGGCCTGCACAGTGACTGCCGACGGCTTCCTTATGACCGCTGTTCAATGACCATTATGTAGCTTGTCGGAAGGAACAAACATTAACTGAGTTCCCATTAATCATTCCAGTAATAGCTAAGATTATTCCAAAAATGCTGCACGTTACTCAGGGTCATGGACAGCCTGGAGCTGGACCCAGGAAGCGGTATCAGCTGAGGCTGGGGTGCATGTGATCACACATTTATATAAAACAGGGGCGGCTGCTCGTGGGAGGAAACCGGAGCATCTGTTTGAAATCCATGCAAAGGCGGCGAGGACAAGCAAAGCTCCACAGGCAGTGAGAGAGGGCAAGAGCCAAACACACGGCCCTGGAGGTGCGAGGCCATGGTATCCTCAGTGTCCATAGAGCAGTGGTACTGAAAAAGGTCCAGGCCTCATTTATGGTTTTCATGACATTAAGTAAGTAATGAGAAGTCAGACAGCAGGTTCGTACTTCGGAAACTTGACTTCGGGCCTGACAGCCGCAAGTGCAAAGATGGGCACTGCGCTTGCACTTAACCTGTACTGTGAAGATGCTAACTTAGTAAAAACTGTGTAAAAGTTGGAGTTTGCAATCTCTGCCCGTGTTATACTGGTCTCCTCAAATAGCCCAAATATTGTGCAGACTATGCAATTAGGCTAATCAGTGTCTGTAAATTGCAGATATTGAGTGTGTATGTCCCATGTGATGGACTGGTTTCCCATCCAGGGTATCCTCCAGCCCTGCGCCCTGTGCTGCATGGGATAGGCTCCAGGCCCCCTTGTGACCCCCCCCCCCCCCCGCCCCGCGACCCTGGTTACAGAAAATGGATGGATGAAAGGTTTCTGGTTCAAAGGCCCTTCTGGGTCATGAATCAGCTACCAAGTTACACAGTCAGGTTCCTAACTATACTACAGTATTGGTTACAGGTTATGCCACTGTATGACAACTTGTAATCTAAGTCACCATATTAACAATGTCCTGTCAGGGCCAGAGTGGCGCGAGTGTCTTGGTTGGCCAGGACAACTTCCTGTCTCTCTTTCTCAGGGCTCAGAGTGCGGCGTGGGCAGGCAGGGTCACCACACTACATCAAACAGCCGTATTCTGCCACTCTGATCGGGTCTAATTATCCTCATACGAGCTGGGTAAGGAGACGCTGGCATCATTCCTACTGCTGAGTTTGCCGGCTCTTCCAAACCTGATAGAGGGCAGCAGCACACTGGGCAGTGCCAACACAGACCGGACCGAGTCTCTGATACCGCCACGCCTCGTTGGATGAGAGGTGTGACAGGTCCACTTCCCAGCTTTCTGTAATCAATGGCGATGATAGTAAGGGTACGATGCTGAAGGCGGCAATTTAGTCAACCCCAAGGTCAACTCTGATGTTCCACACCTTTACAATGACATCTCTACAAGATGGTCAGGCTGTAGATAGAGGGCGCTGTCAATAACAGAGCAGAAACATTGTCACTGGCATTTTAATTTACACGCTGAATCTCAACATGACCATATTTGGCAAATTGCGCTTGCAATGTCACAATAAAGACGAATCCCAGACTCGTTAAAAAGAGCACAGCTTAAATCTAAGCTTCTCAAGTGGTCAGCAATGGGCTTGGGTGAAATATTTGGACTAATTACCCAATCCATCCATCTTACATAAGCACTCATTCAGTATAGGGCTGTCAGATTGACCTGGAGCCAATTACACGGAGCACAGGGAATTCAGCAGGAAATAGTAGCCCTTAAAAGGGCACACGCACACGCACACACACTACGACAGACTACTAGATTTAAAATGAGACCATATATAGTTTTTGTTATTTTTTCCAGCCTACATGTAATATCATGATGCTTCACATTCTTGTCAATTGAAAAGTATTAAAGTTCTGGCTAAAGTTTAGCCAGTAAATCTAATACTTTTAAATCTGCAGGCAGGGGAATCTTTGAAGAATATCTCCTCAGCTCCCTGGCTGGAGAGAGTCTCGGAGACATTACGGTGTACATGAAGTTGAGCAGCAAACCACCAGCTGAGGAAGGCTGAATTTGCACAACAGCCAAGCAACCAGGGAGGAATGTCTTGCAGGTGGAAACACTGGAAAGCTTCAATCAGTTGCTTATCTGCAATTCCTGAAACTGGCTGGCTGAGGTTGCATTATTCGGGGTGGATTGTTACTCGCTTTCAGACTCGTCCAACCACTTCTGATGCTGGGTCACTGCATGCCTGGTGCAGGGAACACGTAAGGGCTGCCAGTACATGGCATTCTCACACATAATACAAGAATTATGGAGACTCCGCCCCTGAAGAAACAAACGTAAACATCAGAAGAATATGCAACTTTCACACTCACACACACATACATGTCGAGTATACCTATCCTTCTGGGGCCCGCTCATTCACTTCTATGGTGAAAAATGCTAACGCTAACTATGAAAACCTTAACCCCCACCCTGCCCTAATCATAACTATAAGTAACCAAGCAAAATACAAAAGTTTTTGCAGTTTTAGTTTTTTCATAGCAGTCATCTAATTTTATAAAATAGAGTTTTCCCTAATGGGGACCAGGAAACCTCCATAAGGAAAAAAAACAGATATTTATCATGTTGTGGGGACATTGTGTCCCCATAAGGATAGGTATACCCGCTCACACACACACATAGTCGTGTAATCATATCTTTTTGGGGACTGCTCATTCATGGGAAAATGCTAATGCCAACTGAGCATGGATTCATAAGACAGGATAAAAAAGAAAGAAAAGCAGTTTTTAAGAGTGAGTGAAAACAAAAGTGCAAAACAGATTTTGTGCGGCATGTCTGGGAGGTGTGGATAGGATACTGGGGACGAGAGAGGAAAAAGGGAAATTATTTACACCAATAAATCAACACATCTGATATTTCAGATTAAATGAAATAGACAGTAACTTGAATTTTTTTCCAAATAATGGAAATTAGTGAAATAATTAACAATGAAATACTGTGTTTGAACAGCTATCATACATTTTAAATTCTATGTTTTACCCTGGAAAGTTCGGTAAAAATGTTCTCCCCACCATTTTTCAACTATAAAGAGAGAGACAAAACAATGACGCTCAAGTGTAATCATAAACAAAATGAAGATAAAAACAAAACAAGATAATGTACAAAGGACATAGATGATGCAATTTAGGAAGAAGTATACATTGTGCGATGGGCAATATGCCAATGTGCAATAATGGATAATGTGCAATATTGTTAAAACTATATAAAATGTATTTTCAGTGTTTAATGTAATCAGAGGTACTGTAGCAAGTTAGACCTGAGTTTCCAAATGTGTACATTGTAGCAGGATGAGTTCACAGTGTAAAACTGTATGATAATAGTAATTTCTAACATGTCCATCTGGTGCAGACGCGTCTCACCTAATTGTGAGCTTACGGTAGGTGTTTCCTGCTCGACCGGTCATGTGATGGCACCCACTCACCCACGGTCAGGTGACCCACTAACTTCTCTTTCTAGATATTCACCTCACATACTGTGTGGCAGATCTTTAAATTGGGGCCAGACTCACCCCCACCTTAACACCTAGCCTTGGGGGTCACTTTTGACCTCCTAGTATCTATGCCCTTCAAGGTAAATCAATATCTTGGGGTACTTATCATGTAGCCCTGAATAATTCAGGCAGCCAGAAAGTGCTCAGTGTAATCTGCCCTGTGAAACGATGTGTGCCGCTGGCGACTGGCTGAGCTGCTGCACAATTCCCGAGGGTGAGTGGACACTACCTAAGTGATATACTGCAGGTGGGATTTATTTTTGAATTGCTAGCAGAACAATTGTCGTTTTAACTCGATGTTTTTTGTCTTAGCTAAATTTGTTTTAGTTTCAATACACTGGGAGTCATACATAAAATGTGTAAATGATGCAAACTCACACCCAAAAAAACAATTCTACCAGTCTAAATAAACCATGTTTGCTACTCAGATTTAAGCACGCAATAGTAAGCTCACTATGAGGTGAGATGCTTTTGCACCAGTTGGCATATGGACATGTAGTACAATACCTGCTCCCCGCCATAATTTTTGCTGGTAAAAAATAATAAATAAAAAAAAAAATACATTTGCTTGGCAGATGTTAATCAAAAGACAGGCAGACAGCAAAACGAAACCCTTCATTGTTCTTTACCAGCTTTGCTGCATCTGACTAGAAGGACAGGGGTGAGGACTGTGTTTGATTATGAAGGTGATGCATTCTGTGACCTGATGCTTTAGGCAAAACTACAATAAATCACTTTTCCAATGAGCCATCTTCTGGCTCCCTAGTGCGATAATGCACCCTGAATGGGGGACACGGAGCCCATTTCATATCTAAAATTGGTGCTATTGTTTTCTTTTCTTTTGGCGAGTAACCCGCATTAGTCCGACGGCTATTGGGCTTTCAATCACTTATTCAATTTGCAAGTATAATGAAATTGGTAAAGCATTTTTCTTGATATTCTTCTTAGGAGATCACGAACGGGCTCATATTCATTATAGCTTCTATCAAAGATGAGCACATTAGTCTTCAGCCACAACACAGACAGAACAAGAATACATCAACTTCACAATGGAGTCGTTCAGGGAGATGCCTGACTGTAAATCTGCAAAATGCCACCATTCTGGCCTGAAAATATTTCCCGAGTGGGGAAGTAATGTCCTCATACCGTACACACAGAGAAATAGCTTTGGCTCTTTGTTTACACTTTATGATTGAAGTGAACTTGATGCAAGCAGCATTAATCTTGCTTAGTCAGGTTTACAAAACATTGCTATCCTACACTATGTAGAAGCAATATTCAAAAAAAGAAAAAAAAAGTTGTTTATGGAATACAATAGTAATCCACACAACAAGCATTATTTATCTAGGGGATGTTGTGTTTTATGTAAATATTAAATCTTCTGGAAGTACTTTTGCATGGAGCAATATTTGATGATAATACCAATTTGTGCATTCACGTGTGTCCAGAAATGGCATTAATGCAGAATGGTTTTAGCTGTGAAATATAGATTTGGAGACCATACTAAATTATTTCAGCTTGCAGCAACAAAATAACAGTAAAGCATCCCTTTACTTTATAAGACTATTCATTCACTGAAGGACACTGAAACTAGTGCAGTTAGAATGCCATTAAATTCAATGCAAACAGAGATTGTTCAAAGGGTATAAAAGCAGAAAAAAACACCGAACGCTAAGCACACACCAATACGCTTCTGCTGCATTATTGATGACCCAAAATGGATTTTTTTCACTGCAAACCTATTCATTCTGCATCACTATTCCCAGCTTAAAGTGGTTCACATTACAAAATCCAATATTTCCTTCTATGATGCAGAAAATAAATTTATTCCAAGTGGCACGTTGAGTTTTCCTTGTGAAAACATTTACTGGCCCAAACAGGCACATGCGCGCACACACACACACATGCACACACATGCAAAACGCTGCTGGAGTTACCTATCACTGGCCTGAAACCCCATGTCCAAATGTCTCTCAGTTTTTATTCACAGGACTGCAATCGAAGCTGCCTTTAAAATCAATACCCCGTTTAGGCCCGGCAGCCCAGAGTCCCAGCAGGCCAGAGTCCGGATGTCAGCACAATCAGCCACCGGCCGTCAGTCATGAATTCTCTGGCTGTATGCAGTCCGCCTTGCACTCACCACCAGGAAGAAGGCAGGAGAGACGCCAGGGAAAAGCACAGCTATGGGGCAGTGATAGTTCTAACCCATATATTGCTCTGCTTCAGCGCCTCCATCAACAAAAACTGTGTGTTTATATCCCACCTGCCAACAAAATAAAACACCATTCAGCACTAACTGTCATTTCAAACTGATGTTACTAACTGAATTAGTACTGTACAAAGTTAGCAGTGCACTATTCGATAGACTCCCCTGCTCCCCCTACCTCGGGCTTCCAGTGGGGCACCTGAGATCAGCCACCCTCCTGATCTGGTACTTCTGAGTGGTACTCTGCCTAGCTCACAAAGTAGTATCAGGGCGCCCACTCCAATATGGTGAATTGACCTACACGTTGACATGGTATTATTGACGTGATGTGCAAATGAGTGACAGAAGACCGATCGTGCAAATGTCACAACCAATTTTATTTGTGCAGGCGCCCCGTGCCGCCAACGGTAAGGTGCTGCCTGCGCGGTTGCCCATGTGACTCATACCTAAATCTGCCAGTGGAACAGGGACCAGGCCTGGATGGTCGGCTCCTGCTGCCGGCTCAGTGTGTGAGCAGCTCATTGTTGGGAGCCTGATATCACGGTGCAGTAATTAAGGGAAATTGTGAGTGGCGTGGGAAGGTGTACATCACGCTAAACGACTGCCGTCTGAAAGTGACACTCTGCTGGCTCGCAAGAGTCCGTGTCAGGCCTAAATTACATGTAATCGTGTGATGAGTGATGGGCAGCGCAGAGAGCAAAGAGCGCCGTGCGTCCGACATTTTGTCAAAGCTGAAATGACTGGTCTGTGATGGAATAGCATCCTGTCCACTGCCTCGCGCCCTGAGCTTCCTGGGATGGGCTGCAAGAGTGCCCTTCCCCTGTTACACAACATGGATGGATAGATTGAGCTAAATTAATATTTATGTATGAATGAATGAATACACCACAGGCAATTCTAGACTCTAATCAGGGGAACTTTGGTCCCCCTATTACAGTATTTATCTCTTGAAAAATTAGTCTTCTGAATCCATTTAGTGATTTTGCCCTATTGTTACTAGAAGCTGAGCCACTTTAAGGGTCAAATCCTAGAAAGGCCCTGAGGTACACTATTTGCACTATTAGCTTATTTATTTTTTTATTTGTTTGTGTCTTGCGTTGTTTCTTGAGTAAAGCTGTTTTTAAAGTCTCTGACAATTCATCATTGTATGCCTGCATATTCTGAACTGACAAGTTAGTCTGACTTGACTTCACTTATTATATCACTTCTGGGACCTGACAAAGGTATGGAGTTTATATAGGATGCAAAATGATCCCACAGGATGTTATCACTGGTCTCATTGGTAGGGATTTAAGGACCCCAGACACTCATTGAGACTCATATACGCACTCAAATGCTGGTCCTCATACCCCAGGAGTCCTATCCTGGAGTTAATGCCGTTGTCACTTGTCACGCCTCTGCAGCGAGAAGCTGGTGGCACCCAGTCCGGATACATGTCATCGTTCCCTGCCGGTGTCACGCCCGAGATAAAGACACATGGAACACAGGCTCCAAGCATGAGGCCAAGGGTCCCTCCAAGCAGGACTGCACAAGACCCTAAACAAAATTGTCAAGGGTTGACAAAAGGGGTGGAGGGGGAACCCTGGCAGTTTGATTGTTTCATTTCCACCCCCAGGCCCTTTTGATTTTGCCAGGCCCTCCCCAGTGTCTAGGTCCCTTAAAGTCTTCTTCTTTCTCCCTTTTAGGGACCGCATGACCCTGCCATTACTCATCTCTATCGTCTGTGTGATGTGCACATCAGATGATCATTAATAAACATCCAGGGCAGAACTCATCAACACCAAAGTCGGAAGTTGCCTAATCATACGATGATCAGACCCCTTGAGGGCATGACTGACTTTGTGCATTTTTTAGTCCTTGGGCTGAATCTGACCAAGGGGCATATTTACCACCAGAGGCACAAATTAAAACAAATCTCAGGATGATCTGGAGGCACCGCGGTTTCCAAATTGGCAGGCAGCATAATAAGAGCTATTAGTGTTGCACGAACACAGGCGGTAATTTGTTGCCCCTGCATCATGTGACACATGTGGGCCATGCTTCTGCGACAACTGGCTGTTTCATGAAGCACGGCTGATTTACCACACGCTTACCAAGGCGCAATGCCCATTTATCAGTGTGTCTGATTGCACAGAAACGAATAACGAATAACTGTCTCCACCCGGCAGAAATGAAATCATCTTCAGAAAGGTAAGTACAATGTCAGACTCACAAAACCTGGTACACTATCATTTTAAAATCACAATGTGACTTTTAGGAGATCCTTCATGGTCTTCAGCAAAAAAAAATGTAATCAAATTTACTTTTGTTTTTAGTAAGATAATACTAAAAGAGGCAGAGGTGGTTTGTGAAGCTCCATGTATTAAAAAATAAAAAATAAAGCAAACGGAAACTGTGTAGACAGTGCAAGCTTTATCTATTTTATTTTTCTAAATTGAATTTAAAAAGACAAACCTTCAAAGATGTGAGTATATACAGTATGATATCACCTGTACAAACAACATCATCCTTCATCTTCTGAATATTCTGCTTCAGGCCCAGGATTCCCTGTGGATGCAGTGTGCAAAGGTGAAAAAATGTAGCAGTCCTGTATCTTTCCTCATCTCCCACCGGTAAATTGCTAAATGCAACAACAATGATTTTTTTTATGGCTTGCATTCATTTAGAGCTACAACAAGGCTTTAGCAAATACCCCCATGGTATTACCCCATTATTCTTGGTGCGTTGGGGGGAATTTCAACAGATGCTCATCTCTGGAATAGTGTCAATGTTGTGATCTGGGATACATTTGTGTGTCGCTACCAGATAGATAGGCAACAAATGGGGGGGGTTGAAGCATTTTTGGGAAACAAAAAGCGTTGCAATATAAAATGCCCAGGAGATGTGTAGAGGCATTTTGGAATGCTTATGTGCTTACACCTCAGCTGAAACCAGAGTGATATATTTTTAATAACTGCAAATTGATGCATGACCGCCTTTGTTCTTCTCCAGGAGCAGGAGTGTGGCACCAGCAGTGGGTCATTAAAGCCTGCAGTGTCTTCATGCAATGCAGAACAAATGGTAGAGCCATCAAAAGTGCAACCCCTGTTTGCACTGCACAAAACAACTCCTTGCCTGCACTGCACAAAACTGCTCTCTGCCTGCACTGCACAAAACAGCTCCCTGTCTATCTACCTGCACTTTCATAAGGAACAGGATGCCGACAGATTTACCTGACATCATCTTTTATAAGTCAGCAACTTTGTAAAATCAGAAGAAGCTCTTCTTTTTACAGCAAGCAGATCATCTCAAGACAGCTTCTGGCTGGCATAATTCTTGGGATTAACAGTTGCAAGGAGAATGCAGTCATACGGCTATTTTACGTTTCATTCCACAGATACATGAAACGCATCAGGAGTCTGATATAAAACATAAACGCTCACCGACCCCTTCTAATGTACCATTCCTTAAATTTGTTTGACATAGCGACATAAGGATTATAAAGTCTCAGGAAGACTATGGGCTCTCATTGCAAACATTGGCATTTGGATTCATCTCACAGCTTCATACTTGTACTTTAGATGATCCCATGATGATCCGCACTTGAGATGCGGCAGCTGTTGTCAGTTTTTTGCATATACAGTAGTCCAGGCGTATCCGCGGGTGATGTTCCAGGACCTACTGTGGATAATAGAGAACCATCCACAGACCCCACATATAAATCCCACATAGGACACCGCATATAACATGATTTTCGTGTATTTACATATGGTAATTGATAAATATCTAGATTCATTACTAACATTAAATACAGTAATAATAAAGTACATCGTACGTGATTATATAGTACTGTACAACTGTCTTCCCTCAAACAAACGAAAGGGATTCTCACATTTGTTTCAAGAGACAACTGAACAATATACAAATATCATGTGTCTAGGGATGAGGGAGCAATGAAAATAATGCTTTTTACACCCATCAAAGGAAGAAGGAACAATGAAAAATCATTCTTTTACACATTTTACAATTTACTGAAACCATGGATACGAGGAGACTACTGTGGCGAAAAGCAAGGACCTATACTCTTTCACAGTACTAGATTAATTCTTCAGTAATACAGAATCAGTCACATCTACGGCATTTCCATGATGGATCTCTGCTTCGTGTGCTACTGAAATGCCACTTTTCCCATGTTATTCCCATGTCATGTTATTGACTAATTCTTTGTCCGCAGCAGACAGACTGGCTTTGGCTTGCTGTATGTGTCCCTAGCAGCAGAGAGTCATCTTTCCTGTCTGTTCGGGATTAATGCTTTCTCCCCTTACCAACCATCCAGGACACGAGGCTGTGATCTCCAAACCTCACTTTGAGCAGCTTCAGCCATTAAATGTTTTTCCATCAGCCGGTGTGATTAATTTAATTGACTAATCTTCAAGTCCATCATTTGTTAAATCAGGTTTCAAATGTGAAATATTTGAAGGATTTAAAAGAAGTCCAAGAGACACTGGAATGAACTAAGCTTGTAGCGCTCTTCACCATGTAAATCATTTAGTTTAATTTTCTCAGCCAATCAATAATGCGGCTGGTAACTACCCGTTTGCTTTTGTCCTGTGTAATAAATTTCTTATTGTTAAGTACGGCCAGCTGAAGTGGAGACACTGTTCCTCTAGTGATTGATGTACCCCAGGGTCAGTGTATTATTCAGTGTTGCTAGAAAATTCCCACCCAGGAATGGCATGATCTGGGAGAGTTATTTCTGAAGCTGGAGATAATAATCCAACATGTGGCAGAGTTGCACAAAAGGCATAATAAAATTACAATTAATTATATATTAATTTGTAGCACTAGCCTGCCCATATTTTAAACAAAGAACCTCGCAGATCATGCTTTGCTGGTGTCAAACCAAGGGTAATCATGGCGATAATGCCGTAGCATAATGGTGGAGTGCTGCTAAAACCTTCTGAGGATTCCCTCCCACGAGGGGCTGCTTCTCATGACGGTGCTCGCTGTCTAAACATGTCTGTCTCTGTCAGTAAGGCTGTCTTTTCCTTCCACAAGATGCCCCGTCACCATGGTGCAGCGAGGCTGCACTCAAGCTGATGCACTCACTGTTGGCTTTGCTTAGACTTTTCCTCTGCAATGGCTCCTCAGACGCTAGTGTGTTTGCCATGATTATACTCTGGTAAACATGTTCTCGAAAGGCCCCATGCTGCGGCTAAAGCAAATGGGAAGATTAATAGACCTTAATGGAGCTGAAAATAAGCCCCGTCTATCAAAAACATCACTGAGAAATAGGTCCGTGTGCATTAGATTGTAAAAGCATTTAGTTCTGCTGGAAGTTACTTTTGTTCTTTTCATACACTGGTTAACCCCCTCCAATAAATTTTTGCTAAAGGTCCCTAAAATTCCCGTCCTGTTGATTGCTGAGAGATTGTCATAGTCATGACTTTTGGCATCTCACAGTGCCCCTTTACAGCTCCTCCGCCATACACCTCAGCATTACGTGGAGTAGGTATTCGGCTTGTTCTTGCCCGCAAAGAACACTTACATTCTGTAAGCAGATGTGTGTCATCATGGGCGGAGTTTTGGTGGGTTAGGTTAGGGGGACACTGCCCCCTAGTCACCTAAGATGAAAATACAATTAACTGACAAGAGCAACATTGGACGTGTTCTGCACTGGGACTGTGCACCTTTGCATAAGCAGTTAGTTGGTACCCTATAGGTAGACAAAATAACAGGTTACGTTCATCAACACATAAGAGAAGCAGGGTACAGCTTTTTTTGCCCCCCCCTCCCGCCCAAGTGCAAACATCAAACTTGACTTTTGCATGTCATGCATGGAGTGACCTCCCTTATGCCTATTTAGATTGGCGAACTAATTTCCGAGGCGTTGTTGAGAAACAGACCGTATCTTGTATTCTGATCTCTTTCATCATGTAATTTGTTTAGGCAGACAGCTACTATTACTATATCCATGTAACTGTTTTGCCTGCTCTTGGCGTGATGGCAGTGGTCCCTCTGGCCTCAGTCGTCACCGTAAATGACTTCCAGGCTCTGTATAAATAGTGCAAGAGCGCTGGGGCTCATTCTTGTTTCTCTTGAAGTTTATGTGTCGGCCAGAGACTCATTTATGAACTTGTGGTTTTTGGTCCTGTAATCCATTTATTTGGGTTGCTCTTCTAGTCCAGTTTTTTGAATTCCTATGTTTTTGGATTTATTCCTATGTTTTTCCTCCTCCCAACTCCTCTGATCCATGACACTCAAGTCCTCCTCTTGTCACACTCCCCAGTCAGCTGCTCTGAATCCCATCAGCTTCCTGTTTCCTGCAGAGTTTTGCCCAGTGGGGTGGGGGATCATCAGGCAAAAGATGGCCGGGTTTGGCTATTTTTTGTCTGTATTCTATCAGACCTTGGAACAAGTAAAAAGTTATGAAACTCCCTGATAGTAACTCGTGAGAGTAACTACTTTCCTGCACCTGCAGGATGACCACAGAACAGCAGTAAGTGACTGGCAGAAATCATCCATCCATCCATCCATTGACTTCCGCTTATCCGAGGTCGGGTCGCGGGGGCAGCAGTCTCAGCAGGGAAACACAGATTTCCCTCTCTCCGGCCACTTCCTTCAGCTCCTCTGGGGGAATCCCGAGTCGTTCCCAGGCCAGCCGAGAGACACACTCCCTCCAGCGTGTCCTGAGTCTTCCCCGGGGCCTACTCCCAGTGGGAAATGCCCAGAACACCTCACCAGGGAGGCGTCCAGGAGGCATCCTAAGCAGATTCCCAAGTCAACTCATTGGCTCCTCTAAATGCGGAGGAGCAGCGGCTCTACTCTGACTCTCCCGAATGACCAAGCTTCTCACCCTATCTCTAAGGGAGAGCCCAGCCACCCTATGGAGAAAACTCATTTCGGCCGCTTGTACTTGCGATCTCGTTTGTCTACCCATAGCTCGTGACCATAGGTGAGTGTAGGAACGACTGGTAAATTAAGAGCTTTCCCTTTTCGCTCAGCTCCTTCTTCACCATGACAGTCTAATGCAGCGCCCGCATCACTACTGATGCCGCACCGATCCGCCTGTCAATCTCCCGTTCCATCCTTCCCTCACTCGTGAACAAGACCCCAAGATACTTAAACTCCTCCACTTGGGGAAGGACCT
>JAODKE010000101.1:10583592-10601531 GCA_026779605.1 Mormyrus hasselquistii
TTGCCTTGGGTGACCCTACCAGGGGCATAAAGCCCCGGACAACATAGCTCCTGGGATCACAGGAACACACAAACCCCTCCACCACGATAAGGTGTCGGCTCATGGAGGAGTTAATTAATTAATTACATTTATGAAAACCTATCCCCATGCATTTCCCAACCGCTTATTTAGTACATGATTATGGGGAAGCAGTGTCAGGAGACAATTACAGACACCATAGGGCACGAGGCAGCAGTATGGTGCAGGGCTAAGGTAGGACAAACACTGTCCATACACAAATACTCTATACACAATTTAGAAGGACCAACCTGTCAAACTGTAGGTCTGTGGACTTTTAAAGGAAACCATAGTGCCTACAGAGCACCAACACAGGGAGGACATGCAATGCCTTGCACACATTAGGGAGAGCACTCAACCCCTCTCACTGTGAAGCGATAGTGCATCCCCCTCTGATCATGTTATGGTTTAAGAAAATACACTAACACTTTACTTGACAGGGCACAAATTCTTAGTAGTCACTCAGTTACAAATCATTAACAAAAATAGTTGCTACTTGAGATAAAAGAGGCATCGTGATTCATTAAGAGATCAGTATTTCACTTGTGTTATTCATTCCTTCAGTAGTTCACAAAGGTTTAACAGATATAAGGTTTAACAGATATAGTAACAAATATAGTAACTACATGAGATAAATGATGCTTTACGATTCATTAATGATGAACAAACATCAGATTAGTATTTGACATGTGTTATTCGTTATTTGTTCCTGCAGAACTTCAGTAGTTCCTTCAGTAGTTCATAAAGGTTTACATAATTGACAAATATAGTAACAAATACAGGACTTGCTAAAGATAGTTTGGCACTGATGAACAAACATGAGATCAGTTATGCAGTATCTCATAAGTAATAAGTAATATTTAATTTGTGGTTAATTAGTACATAAAGAATAGCATAAAACTATATTATTTGTGTCGTCTCAAGTAAAGTGTTATTGGACATACTGATGTCATACAAAATAAAAATAAGACTACATTGCAGAATGACATTTATTTTTTCATTAAAATGCTCATTTACAAATAATGGATGGTGTTACATTTTAATTTTAGTTCTAGATCCAAGCACCAGTGCCAATAAAAAACGTACAGTGATCCATTTTATTGAGCTAAATTTATGTCTTCTGGAGTTGTCATACGGTACATTAGTTATCCTTAGATTCAGTTATTATTAAATGTTGGCCCTTAGATTAAAATGATTAATAGCTATATATAAGCAGTTATATGCAGTATAGTCTTGTCATATTTGTTTGATAATTAAAAGTAAACCTAACTTTTTTCTTAGCATTATGTGTAAATTGATGCCTTCGACCCTATTTGTCAGATAACATAAAAAAGCTAAATTATTAACAAAACAAATATACATGGATATCTCAACAGATGCTCACACACTACCAACAGACAGACACCATCTCCATCAAACTCTTGGCACAATCTGTCAGCTAAAAATTGTGCCTCTATATTTAGCTTCCAGACCACAGAAGCATAAAACATGCCTGACATGCAGAGTAATTTCATCTGAATTTGCTTACTTGTGTTGAACATAGCATCAGATTTCAGATGTACCATATAAACATGATAAACTCATTTTGCTTTGTATTCAGTGAAAACAGTAGCATAGAATTTTAAAAATCCTCTCCGCATGAAGCCATGTAGGTATGACCTCCCACACTGCTGTGCCGGAATATTCCGGAAGGTTGATGCATTTAAATGCTTATCCCACCACATTGTAATATCCACAAATTCTCATCTAATACAGGATGACAGTGAACCTGGAGCCTTTCGCAGGTAACACAAGGCAGGGGACACCCGGTGTGCTGTATCAGTCCATCATGATACACATGCACAGACACACACACACACATGGGCAATTTAAAGATACTGTAGCTGATCACATGCCTTAGAGCTGTTGCAGGAACCCAGATTGTGTGAAGAAGAATCCGGGGGAAAATGCAGACTCCACACACATACCAAGCCCAGGCAGGAACTTAAGCCACAGCCCAGGGGATGTAAAAAGGCAACTTTCATTGTGAAGTGAGATCGTAGATTTTCCTAGTACAGGCATCACACATATAATAAAGCTTAAAAAAACAGTACCTAACATAACATTAAATGATAGTGCAACTCAGTGTCCTGAGTAAGATTCATGGGTTATAAACAGTATATACATACACTACATGGACAAAAGTATTGGGCCATTACACCTACGGGAACTTTTCTGACATCCCATTCTAAATCCATAGGCATCAATATGTAGTTGGTCTTCTCTTTGCAGCTATAACAGCTGTCACTCTTCTGGGAAGGCTTTCCACAAGATTTTGGAGTGTGTCTGTGGGAACCCCTCTACCCCCATACTCTAACACTGAGCCCTCTACCCCCATACTCTACCACTGAGCCCTCTACCCCCATACTCTACCACTGAGCCCTCTACCCCCATACTCAAGCACTGAGCCCCTCTACACTCACACTCTGGGGAAGCTGAGAAGACCTTAGCATTCTGGCATGAAAAAACAACTGAATGTAGCATTAGCTTGCCTCTCCAAAGAAAGAGCACTATGCAAATCTGGATCCCATACTCATACTCAATGAAGAGTTTGACAATATAATTCGGCCCCTTGACCCAGGCCGATGTGCGTTCGCTTACACTGGGCTGTTAAGGGAGCCCAAGAGAGAACAAGCCGGCACAGCCGTCAGGTCGCCTTGGAGACGCTAGTCAGTCGGCCGGAGAAGGGCGGCACGACCGCCTCCCTTGCCGCACAGATGCTGCCTCCGCGCGCGAGAGCGGCCGACAGCTGATTACCCGCGCTAAGTGAATCCATCAGCTGCCATCGCACTTGATTGCAAGTGTCAAACCGCTCTCTGAAATATGATTATAAGTGCACCCAGAGAGAACATTTCCTTCAATGAATTTTAATGACTTTCTGCCGGAAGGTTCATTATGATCTAGGAAGTCTTTAGTTGATGTAGGAATGATATCATTATGGGGGGTGGGGGGAGTATACCTGAAAATGTCTGTTCACCCAGCTTAGTGTTTTTTATGTTGTTATACATAACTTGAAGGCCAGGATTCTATTTTCTCCCTCATCCACCTCATTTTGGCTTCCCTTCATTTTTGTTATGTAGATAAACAGGTTGCTGTGTTTATGTTGATGGGGTTTGTGCGCGGTTTGCTGCTGCACACTGAGTCTGACTGAGGGTGAGCGAAGGTCACGAGGCTCAGAGGGCTGCGCTCTAATGCACGGTAGGTCATTCATGCTTCCTATTGCAGACGATTCACGTGATGCTTCCAGCAAGCGACACAGAAATCGGTCGCGCTGACAACCAGAGAGCATAATCTCACATTGTATTGTGAAGCCACTGGCCTGTATTCTGTTGTGTTCTTACTCTAAATGCATGTTTTCCCAGGGGCACAGTGACTCAGCGGGCAGTAATATGGCCTCACAATGAGGTTTTTTGCTTGTCGTCACTCTGTTTTTATGCATGTTCTCCCTGCCTTTTCCCCTGGCGTGCAAAAAGATACAGTTTGGCTGAACTAGTGTCTTTAAATTGCCCTTGCTGTGCGAGCGTGTGCTCGGTGATGGTCTGGCACCTTCCCCCGGGAGCCCCCTGTGCTTCTGATGATAAGGCCCCGGCTTGGTGTGGCTTGGGAATAGGTGAGCAGTCACGGAAAATGTATGGATGTATGTTTCTTTGGGCATCATTAGACAGTTAATCAAGCAGTTAGAGTGCACCCCTGTACCCCACTTCAGAGTAATTATCAGAGAGACATGCGTAACCAGCATCCCACCACAAGGATGTGCAATTAATACAGCACATGGAAATTGGATGTTCAGGGATGTGGGGATGAGAGCAATGAAACTGCCGTATTAATACCTAATAAAGTTATAGCAGTAATAAGCAATTAATGGTGCACAAGCCTGGAGATCAGGAGAAGTCACCTCTCAATAGGTTTTTATCTGTGTGGCTCAGTGTTCTGAGTGGAATCATGGCGCTTCAGGCCAACATAATAACCGGTGCAATAAATACTCCTCTGTGAGCATTATAGGTTTATCATATTCCTGTTGCCATGGAAATTTATGCTACACACCACTTTAATAGCACTGGCTTGAGGATTGCCTTAATTTAAGACTAAATGAATCTTCGGCAAGTCAGAATTTCATTTAACAATGATAAACTGAGTAAATAAATGAATAAAAGCGAGACTGCTCAGGTACAGGGCCACTGAATAAAATAAGTTTAAAAGTATTGCTGTTATTGTAGTAGCTTATTGGGTGCATTATTTAGTTCACAATCCATAGACCATTTTAACTTATGTTACTTTATGTCAATATAATATATAAAACAAAAGTGCACCGAGTAGTTTTTTATATTTATAAATATTTTATATCAATAACATTTTGCCTTAATTTAAAAACAATTGATATTTTCATTTACATTTATATTTTAGTCCAGAAAACAAAACAACGGCAAAAAAAGGGAAACAGTCTGATAACAGCCTACGTTGAATTTTTCATACAAAACAACAAACATTCATCAAGCAACTACAGGGATGCATCTGTCTTTAGTCGGGAGTCCACAGTAGGAATTTCATCCGCCATTAAAGGCAGGTCACTGAAGCCCCCATATCCATTTATAAAATGCTGGTTCCATCTGCCCAGTATATAGGTCGGTACTTTGCTTATGTTGAGTTGCATGGAGTTTTTGTCTTAGTGCGTTACAAGTAGTAGTAGTGGTAGTAGTACTTAATTGATCCAGAAGGAAATTCTGAAAAAGCTACAGCATTATGAAGGTGACTTCAAACTGCACATAGACAATAGTCAAAAAAGCCGGGTTTGGCAAATTATGGGAATTATAGATGAAGCCTCTTGGGTGAATGGTGAAGCATTTTTAAGATCAGACAGTAAGTTGTTTTTCACTTATTACTACCAGATGGTATTTGGATTAGCATATATATGCATTTTTATTTTCTACAGACACTGAAATACAAGGAGAGAAAGGATGAAGAAGGTCCCTCTGATTGCCGATGCCCTTTGTCTTTCTTTGCGTTGAGCCCAGATGTGCTTAGCGGCAGGGATCACGCAGGCTTCCCAATGCAGTGAAAGAGCCATTCAGCTGGGGACCTGCTTTATGAATGCTCTGGGTACCTGAGGTCGAGAGGCAGCCTCCTTCATCTTCTGCTCTGGAGAAAAATAAAATAAAAATCAACAGTAGCTGGAAGGTCTCGAAGGCCTGATGAATCTCTGTGTCGGAGCGGGATGCCGAAGTGGTGCAGGCTCCCCTAAGCTCTTTGGCGACAACCAATTTCACGAAGTCTATAAATGATTGAGAGAGGTGGGGTCACTCCTATGTCTGCTTGTAAATGTAACCCACCGGGAAGCCACAAAGCCCACCCCCCCCCCGCCCCACCAAAATCCAGACAACACCAAGAACACAAAAGAGCTTTGGTCTGGCCACATGCGTTTCAAAGTAGGCTAATTTTAAATTGATCAATAATCGCAATACAGATATTGGTATTTTAAATCTTTCTAGATGTTTCTGTGATATATTAATAACAACAGTTCTATAATATGAATGCCCACAAATTTAGATTTGTATGAATTTTAAAACGTTTACTTTACTGGCTATGACATTGTTCTCTAAACGACTGAGTCTCATGTTTTTGGAAAACAGTTTCTGAGGTGAGAACACGATTCGCAAGATGTATTGTGATGAAATTAAAAGAACAAAACCGACAATAATGCATATGTGACACATAAGGAAAGATACCAGAATTTCTAAATATTTGGAAATATTCACCAAAAATTATACTATTAAAAACAGTAATTATATACGCAGATTTGTGTTTATACCATCCCTCCTTCTATTCTGTATTGTATAGCCTATAACAATTAATGGCCTTCTCTATTATCTTTCTCATTGACGAGATGTAAATTACCAGCTTGTTCATATTCCATACCTGCTAATCCAGTTGCTAATGCAGGGCTTATTCCAGAAAGCACACATCACAAATGGTGAGGGCACTGTTCACCCCCCGGGAATATACAAACATAAACACAATCACTCACACCGACACTAAAGGCAAGTCAGAGTTGCAGTTTGCCCAAAACTTATATAACACAATTTAAATTGAAATTCAGACCATAATGGGGACAATACATTGATGGAAGCATTTTGTCCATCAAGGCTGCAGCGCACTGCATTGCTTCAAGCTGTGTTTTTATGTTTCTTAGTGGTGTCCGGCCAGAAAACGTCCTCGCATCAGTCCTCTCGCTTCTCACACTGCTGTGAGTGGAAATGAGCCAGAGAGGAGCCAGGTTAACAGCCCTGCAGCACAACTATATCCATGGGATCTGAACACGTTCTCCTTCTGGTCCGTTCCACGGCCTCACCACTCACCAACACCCATTGCCAAGCACAGAGGTAGAGATTGGAACATGTCTTGTACAGGCTGGACATGAGGGAGCCCAGAACAACGAAGATGGGTTTTAACAGATGGCAAACAGGAACCACCTGAACAAGCCATTTTCTCCAGTAACCATTTCCTCAAAGTCTCCAAGCTTCCATGACAACCCAAACTCTTATTGTGTTCCTTGGCTTTTTTTTTATGGGAGAGCAAAAACTCAGGTAAGCATGTATTGCTCAAAGCAGTCAGGAAGGGGCTTGTGTGGGGCTGTGAGAAAGTGAGAGGTGTAAAAATGGGGGGGGTAGGAATTAGAGTTTACCTTCCTTGAACCGGGACGTCACACTGCTCATGTCCCTGCATGCACAATTCTGATTAGCCCGAGGCCCAACAGGGGTCCTGCTACTGTCGTCTCTACCTTCTCCTTCCTTCACTTCCTTCTTTTATATTTAACACACACACACACATACACACAGACAGGTTTGGAATTATATTTTTGTGGGGACTTCCATGCATTTCTATGGGGAAAACTCTAATGAGATCGCATGAGATCCTTAACCCCTACCCAGACCTAACCTTAACCATAGGTAACTAAGCAAAATACTACAATAATTTTGGCATTTTTACTTTTTTGATTGTATTCACAGAGCTTTGTGGGGCTTTGAGGTCCCCACAATGTAATATAAATCTAATCCTCACACACACATACGCAGACTCTGCATCAGAATTCATCACATGGTCTCCAGCTACCATCCAGGTGAGGAAACTAATGCGAACTTGACCTTACCATTGCTGGTGGTACTGATGCTTTCTGCATGGTCTCAGTAAAAATCAATGAATTCTGTGTAAAAATCCACAATGGAAAAGAATTGGGAGGGAATTCTGGGAATGTATGAAATCATTCAATCATGAAATACCCTTTCAAAAGGCTGGGTATTATATTCACAGTACCCCCTGCCATTATCTACATCCGAGGGTGAAATGGCGCATTTCAGAGTTGATTTACCACTGACCCCTTTTATATTGTCAAAAGCTACCTCTCAGGCCATCACAGACCTAAAAGGACCCTCCAGGAACTCCATCCAACGCCTGGCATTAGCGTGTCACTAAGACGTCAGTGTTTAAATAAGTATCTGAGCAGAAATGAACCACTTTATTAAAACTTTAGACTGGAGGCTCACTGACTCATCGAGGGGAGCGCAGTTCAGCTGGTCTTGCATCTCATAAACAATGGCAACACAAATGGAGACCTATAAACACACATGACCAGCTCAAGAATGGAGAGGGTGCCAAGCTTCAGCTTTCTGTTTCCAATGGGCCAGTTTTCCCTCAATGTGATTTTATCCATGCCAGATTTACCCAAAGATAAAGAAAAAAATAACTTTCTGGAAACTAATGCAATAAACATTTCCCCTGACACAGGTGTGTGTGAAGAATTAATTTATCCTAAGAAACTGAAAATATATAGAACACTTTCAGAAAATCTATAACTGACAGATTTTTTTTCAAAGCAGGCCCTGGGATTTTTAAGCAAGCAAAGTAGCAAATGCAAATGTCCTGCTCACATCTTAAAAATATTTTTCCCCACAAATTAAAATGGATAGTGAGCTGCACTGTGTTTACAGAACCTTCAATATAATGTTTTTCAACTCAAGTCCCAGCAAGAGCATTATTCTCTTTTTAAAGAGCCACCTCTCCAGCTATTGTTCTTGTGATCCTAATCCTTTTCCAAAAAGCAAAGTCAAAGGGTGTTTCTGGGGGGGGGTCATGCTGGCACTGTGAAAAACCAATACAGTCAATATGAAATGGCAGAAATTGCAAATATAGCCACTCAATCACACATCTTGATTCTGGAAAGCAAAACATAACAGACCTATTCATTCCTTACAATACAATGATTAAATCAATAATTATTACCCTGAACCACAAAATATTGAGCTAAAATTTATTTTCCCAAATAAGGCAATTTAGGAATTTAATGTACAAATGGCTTTTTATTGAATTCTGACAAATTATTTTTAAAAAGTTTTTATTGGTGGAATGGTGGATCAAAACTGTCCCCGCAATGTAATGAAAGCATGTTATTTTGTGTATTGTGGGGACCACTTTTTCGGTCTCCACAAGGAAAACTCAATTTTGTAAAGAACTGGGACTGCAATAAAAAAAGTCTTGTATTTTATTTGGCTACTTATGGATATAGCTGGGGAAGGGTTAAGGTTGTTGGGATTAGAGTTCCCATAGAAGGTATAAAGGTATAGAAACCTCTCTGTGGGTGTGTGTGTGTGTGTGTGTAGTGATGTACGTATTACATGAATGACCCCCCATGTTTGTGTTGGATTTCTCCTGTGATCTAAAATCATTCATTTGGGTTAATTGGTGACTCTAAAATATCCATTGTATATGTGCCCTGTGATTGGCTGGCATCCAGTCCAGGGTGTTCCTCAATTGCCTAGGATTAGCTCCCTGAAAATGACCAGTTTATCACATGCAGTTTCACATGTCACAGTTCTCCTTTGGATGATCACACAACTAGACGTCTAAAACCATCTTGGCTGATTGAAAATAGAATCTGAATATTTTTTATTCACCAAATATAGAGAAGTACAAGGAATTTCTTTTGATGCGGGTGGTTGTCATGACATAAGCAAACTAAACACACAATAAGCATCTAAAAGTAAAGGTACATTGACAAATAAGCAAAGAGCTTTCATTTAATGGGTTTACTGAACGCTTAAATGATACCCACCGATGTCACAGAGGGATCAGTATTTCTTATTTAAACTGTCAGGCACTTTAGAAATGTGCAGGCTGAGAATGTTTAAGAGGCAAAACAGACAAAATTAGCCACTCTAATTTTATCCATCTATCTTCTATAACCACTTACCCACACTAGGCATTCAGGGAGCCTGAAGTCTATCCCAAGAAGATTAGGAACATTTAGATGTGCCAGTTCAATTAAATGCATTTGGACTTTAGGAGGAAACGTATGTAAATACGGGGCAGAACATGCAAACTCCACACACAGAGAGAACCTGCACCGCAGGACTGCAGAGTCTTAGAGCCACTGTGCTCAACACTGATTTTAATTAATATCAATGTCAACACCGCTCTGAAAGACGGCAATTACATAAAATATATCAGTGAAATCAAATGCATTTATAATGTATATTTAGATATTGTGATGCGCCACGGATTCTGGTGCTGGAGAGGTTGGCAAGAAGCAAGGCAGTATCTTCAAACAGGAGGCTCTTTTATTAACAGCCCTTAAAAGAATTCCCACAACAGGGCTGAAAATGACAACAACCCACCTGCTTCCTTCTTCCCTCTACATGGAAACACCCGGAGGTCCCAAAAGGAACAGTAACTCATAGACATGGTAGATGATACACACAGTAACTATAACACATCAGGATCTAGCGAGGGCTGAGCACAAATCTAAGCAGGATCACACGTAAATGGTAAATGGACTGCATTTATATAGCACTTTTTCCTCAAAGCACTTTACAACACATGTCTCACATTCACCCATCCACACAGCGGTGGCAGAGGCTACTATGCAAGGCACCAACCTGCTCACCGGGAGCAATAAGGGGTTCAAGGACACTTTGATGGGGTCAGAAGGAATCAGGGCTCGAACGTGCAACCCTCCGGTTGCCGAACTGTAGCACTATTTACCGTAACATTATACAAGGATTATGACCACCGAATGCATCGGGAACATGCAAATCAGTTCCTCTAGTCAGGCACCACTCGCCAACGCTATAATATAGATATATTTTTATGCAAACCAGCCAAGATTCTATGGGTGCTTTTCATGGATCCCCCAACATGTCACATGATGAAATAAAAGGAAAATCTTCAACCTGCAGCCTCCAATGAAGGACTGAAGATTGAATTTGGGTGTTTCATTCAGACTTATTGCCACAGGTGAATAAAATCAAGTACCTATCCATGCAAGTTTACAAACATTTGTGTGGCCGCAGCCATTCTGAACTGCTCCTAGCCACCATGGCATGGTTTCATAACAAAAACCATTACTTATTATTTACAAAATGTATATACCACATTACAAACAAGCAGGAGCTTTAAGTAAAACCTTCATTTCAAGTAGTAATAAATTGAAACCCAAATTATAGTTCTAAAGGAACTGTTCTGAGGTTGGAATAGTTCAGCAGCAGCAACAAGCGGTCTGATTGGGTGCTTTTTAATTAGTAACACCTTTGCAATAACATACAACATAAAACACTGGTACATAGTATGCCTCTGGGAACCAATGAGTACTGTCCCCAAAGAAACGAATGGAGTCCCCATAAAGATGTAATTACAAAATGTTTGCACGCATACACACACGGACAAAAGTATTAGGACACACCACTTAATCATTGAATTCAGCTGTTTGATTCAGACCCATTGCCACAAGTGTATAAAATTAAGCACCTAGCCATGCAGTCAGGTTTACAAACATTTGTGAAAGAATGTGTCATTCTGAAGAGCTGAGTGAATTCAAGCGTGTTACTGTCACAGGATGCCACCTTTGCAATAAGTCAGTTCGTGAAATTTCTTCCCAGCTAGATATTCTACAGTCAACTGTAAGAGGTATTATTGCAAAGTGGAAGCATTTAGGAGCAACAGAAACTTAGCCACAAAGTGGCAGACAGCGTAAAGTAATGGAGCGGGGTGCTGAGGAGCGTAATGTGTTTCAGTTGCCAGCTCTCTGTTGACTGAATAACTGCCAAGTTCCAAGCTTCCACTGGCATTAACTCCATCACAAGAACTGTGTGGCTTGGGCGCTTCATACAATGGTCTTCTATGACTGAGCAGCTGCATGCAAGCTTCACGTCACCAAGTGCAATAGCAGGCGTTGGATGGAGTGGTGCAAAGCGTGCCGCCGCCAATGGCAGGAGTTGGATGGAGTGGTGCAAAGCATGCGGGCACCAATGGCAAGAGTTGGATGGCGTGGTGCAAAGCATGCGGGCACCAATGGCAGGGGTTGGATGGAGTGGTGCAAAGCATGCGGGCACCAATGGCAGGAGTTGGATGGAGTGGTGCAAAGCATGCGGGCACCAATGGCAGGGGTTGGATGGAGTGGTGCAAAGCATGCCGCTGCCAATGGTAGGCGTTGGATGGAGTGGTGCAAAGCGTGCCGCCGCCAATGCCAGGCATTGGAGGGAGTAGAGCAAAGCGCGCCGCTGCAAATGCCAGGCGTTGGGTCGAGTGGTGCAAAGCGCACCGCCGCCGCTAATGCCAGCCATCAGATGGAGCGATGCAAAGCGCACTGCCGCTAATGCCAGGTGTTGGATGGCATGATACAAAGCGTGCTGCTGCTAATGCCAGCCATTGGATTGAGTAGTGCAAAGCGCACTGCCACTAATGGTAGCCGTTGGATGGAGTGGTGCAAAGCGCGCCGCCACTAATGCCAGCCGTTGGATGGAATGCTGTAAAGCACGCTGCCACTGGACTCCGGAGCAATGGAAACATGTTCTGTGGAATGATGAATCACATCTTTGTCTGGTCATCTGATGGATGAGTCTGGGTTTGGCAGATGCCAGTAGAATGTTACCTGCCTCACTGGATTATGCCAACTGTAAAGTTTCGTGGAGTAGGGATTATGGTATGGGGTTGTTTTTCAGGGGTTTGGCTTGACCCCATAGTTCCAGTTAAGGGAACTCTTAATGCTTCAGTATATTAAGACACTTTGGAAGTCCATGCTTCAAAAACTTTGTGAGAACAGTTTGGGGAAGGCCCTTTTCTGCTCCAGCATGACTGTGAGGGCTTTACCTTGACATAGCCTACATTCGGGTTGTCCTTCTCCCAGTCCTTATGTGACAATGCAAAAGAACATTTGTCTTCATACATTTCCAGTTTTGTAAGTTCAAAGCTAGCCCAGAAAAAAATGGGGTTATCTATAAATTACTTAGAAGATAGCTGTCAAGACTCTACATTCTCCAAGACAAGCAGAGTTGTTTCAGCTCTGAGAATTGCTATATTACATTTTACAAGCAGGGGAAGAAATAGAGGTGTAGTGGGGGGTGGGTATTTAAAAAAGCATGTTATCTCTTACATTGCATCGTCTCCAAAGTAGAGCACTACTACAATTTATCACTATGTCATCAACTGTATCACAGACGAGCTCTCCAGTGGTTGGTCGAACAGAGATGCTCAGATTCTCATTAGAGCCTGTCCCCAAACCCCTGAGCATGCAGTGGACGGCAGCTTCACCTATTATGCAAAGTAGGTGCTACTAGGTTCATGACCTTAGTGCAGTTTGCATGTCTCAGTGGTGCTCAAGAAGCTTGACCTTCTGGCTGGGCATCCAAGAACAGGTCTTTGGGAGAGGCCAAGCAAAGCATGAGCCAACAACACCCAATGAAAGGTAGCAAGACAAGTCAGAGTAACCTTCCTAGTATTGACATATCAGGACTAACTTTTGTATATAGGAGTGCAGGAGGTGTTCGCTAGCGAGTGCCTGATGGCATGGGACCTCAAAATTGAGCCACTCCTCCAGTGGATCGAGAGTCAGCTGAGGTACTTCAAGCATCTTATAAGGATGCCACCTGCTTGGATCCTAAGGAAACTGTTCTACTGAATGGAGGCCCCAGGGCAGACCCAGGACTAGCTGGATGAATTGTACTGTGTTCCATTTACATCTGAGTTAATCATGTTCCTTTACAACAAGTTGCAAAGCCATTTAGCAATACCAGGTTCATTGTTAAACATTATTAGCAATACCAATTGACAATTTATTACGTGGTTTTTTGGGCATTATCCAAACACTATAGCAGCACATTCACAGATAGCGGCTGGATAGTACTATATGTACGACCCATTTAATGAGACACAAATAAGATGCAATAATAAACAGTATATAACCACATATTTCCCTTCTGTTAATGAAGGTCGCAGCCATGTTGAATTCTGAGGTCGGGTTTGCAGAGGTTCTTCAAACTTTCTGAGTCGGAACTCTGAATTCAGGGGACTTTCCAGTTCAAATTTCTAACTAAGAACTTGAAAATTCCGACTTGCCAGTTCAAATGGAACACGCTAATGTTATATAACTCATTTGGCTTCTCCCAGATCAAGCTAGAATTTGTGTTCTCACCTGCTCTGCATGCTGTCACCACGACCCTCATTAGGAGAAGCGGTACGAGAATGATGATGAAGATCAAGATGAAGGGTTTGTAGGGGTCGAAGATGCAAGGAGATATCTGAGAGGTTTTTCCAAAAACAAGGCCATGTTGTATCTCTGATATGCAATTTCTACATAAAAACTCCTTACTAATACTGAATATGAAGTAAAACATTAAACGGTATGTTAATTGGGCAGTGAAATACAGTCAGTAAAATGGTGTTTTTTGTCACTCATTTGACTGCTGAAGGCCATTGAATTCAGGTTTGGCTATCTTGGCAGGCATTATGTTCTGTCACTCTTATTTCATGCCTGCTGCCCTTGGTTCACAATATAAGTTACCTCATCCATTATCCTGGATGAACAGGATAAAACACTTCTTGATTGACTGACGTTAAAAAACTTAGCTAGCTGGCTTAAAGTTTCCATGTACGATGCTGGCGGATACCTCACCGTGTGAATTGATTCATTTAATTGTTAATGCAAAAAATGCACTGTTACTTCATTGTACTTAAACAGTTCTTACGAGGATACATTTCATCTTGAGGAGGGACCCTAAAATGATGTATCCATTACAGTTTGACAGGCGAAACTGTGGACTCATGTGCATGAATTATTCATAGACATCCTGCTCCCATGTTTTGGAAAACTACAGCATGCATGGAGCAATATATTTATAAAATTCCAGTGCGCCCTTGGTGTGTGACGTATTTTGGGGTTATTTTTGCGTGCCTGGAAACTCCACGCGATAGATGACAAATTACTGCATTACGCAGATAAATAATAAATAATTAAGTAATAACAGTAAGCACTAATTAATGGTTGGCTGATGCTTGCTTGACTGTTTTGAGTTGCTTGTATTAATGCGGGCCATTTTTATTGTTGCTGTGTCATAAGACAATCCCACAAGTTGTGTATGTAATTAACTGCATCGCCTTTACATATTGTTATAATTGATTTTTTTGAGGGATCCTCTATTTTGCAGGGAGGAGAAAGTTCTTTTTTCCTTTGCATTGTCCAGTTGTGTCAGCTCTGTTATTATTCTGGTTTGCTGCACTGAAATTATTGCGTTTTTTGGGAAAATATGCAAGAATCCTTTCAGTTCCTCTGTTCTCATTTCGTCATATTGTGCAATGCAGCATTACAACAAAAGTAATGCCATTTTATGAGTGGCCATTTAGGCCAAAATGTGCTCCTGATAATGTGCTTATTCTGTTTTTTTTCTGAAAAGCACAATCGTGGCAGAAATATCATTCAGTGAATATGTGGCTCTCAGACTACTTCGAATTTCAGGCAGGGAATTGTTTGTCCAATAATTAATGGGTAGAGAATTCTGGGCTTTAATTGTTCTATTTTAAGAAATGTCAAACTTCCAAAGAATAGAAAGCTACATAATTGTGGGAAAGCCACAGACCGTCCAGGCTGCCCTTCAGAGATGAGCTCATCACTTTAAAATTCACAACTCCGATCTACGTTCAGTTGTTTGTCCTTGGCACATACAGTACAAATATAGCATTGCAAAAAAACAGGAACAAAATACAGGTATGGTTACAATCATATGCTATAATATCAGAGAATACTGGCTCAGATTTCTCTACTGTCATAAAAGGTATAACTCAATGAAGAAAAATAATGTCTCTTAACGAAATATCTTTATCGCCATTTAAAAAATTAAGGTACATATGTTCATACCCTAACATCCCCTGCAATGAAAAGGACATTCCATCATATTACAATGACAAAATTATCTTAAAAAGAATTTGGATTTTGTTGTGCGTCTTTTTGACCTTGCTAGCTTTGGTGATTGTCTTACTATTTATTCTTTAGTTGGTTTGTTTTACTAAAACAAACCAACTAAAATCCAGTATCACATTGAATCAATCAGTTCCCTGATGGTTCAATCTGAATAAAAATGCATTATATCGTGGAATGTTTTTCATAGATATATAGGCCTAGTGAGTTATTCAGTATGTGGTACTTGTGTATATTGAATATCAATGCACTAAAGGGTCATACTTCCAACAAGCTTAACACCATTGATGATTACACTGAGTGCCATTAGAAATGATTTCTGTAACTGATATTACAGGGATTATTAAAATGTAACATATATAATACATGTAATGTTTTGCTGCATTGGATCAACAGGAGATCAAAGTCCTAGATTAGATCGAAAGGGTGAAACCATTTTCTTTTTCAAATGAAGAGTGAAATCAAAACAATGACCTCCTGTTTTTCCAAAATAGAAGAGTTAATAGAAAATATTATTTCTATTCTCCAGGCCAAGGGGATATCAGTCACGGGGAAATGAAAACACGGTGCAAGGAATAAAATCAGTCCTTCCAACAAGTCTCTAGTGCCATCTACTGGAAATTTTAATATGAACTGTTTTGTTGGCTATTCAGGTGAATGTGCCTTTCTAACATTTTACATTTCATTTCATTTGGACATTATACACAGAACAGTGGGTTAATATTAAATCCAAGTGTTAAATCATGACATTATATTCATATTTTATTGACGGCCCCCTCCCCCCAATCATCTTGCGAGTCTTTGGACCTGAATCACAAAGTAGGATTTCTTACTTAGCTGAATAACTTGTCGGATCTAAACTACCCCACCTTAAATGGACTTTATCTCCATTTGCTTAAATTTAGTCCAGACTACCTTAAATCTGACAAGTTATCCGGAAAAGCTAGAAATCCTGCTTCATGATACAGGCCCCTTGTCTGCCTCCCCCTCCCACATTGCCAGTTTGAAATCATAAACCATTGTTTCAAACCCTAAAGAATAAAACAATAAATTCCTGCCTGAATGACTACAGACCAGTAGCTCCGGCCTCTGTAGTTATGAAGTCTTTTAAGAAAATTATCCAATAATTTCTGAAAACCACAACTGAAGCTCTCCAAGGCCCTCTACAGTGTGCTTACAGATCAAGCAGGGTTACTGGCTTATTGGGGTAACTCAGATTTAAGGTACCACAGTTTAAATGGACTTCATATTCGTTCACTTACATCTTGTCCAGACTACCTTAAATCCGACAAGTTACCACAATAAGCCAGTAACCCCGCTTCGTACTACAGGCTACAGATCTATTGACAACACCATTAACCTGACCCTACATCATACCCCTTCAACACTGTAGATTTCAGCTCTGCTTTAATACTACCAACTTGTTAGAGACGTGCATGACTCTCAATGTCCAGCCATCTCTCTGCTACTGGATCCAGGACCTGCTGACCAGCAGGAAAGAAGTCATGAAGATGGGCAGCCATGTTTCAGATCCCATCTTAATGACGGCACTTCACAAACTAACTCTGTAAAGCTCTTTAAGATTTCAGACAAAACCACCTTGACTGAACTCATCAAAAATGGCAAGGAGTACAGCTACCGAAAGCAAGGAAGGCAACTGGTGTCATAGTGTGGTATCAACAACTTGGGAGATGAACGCACAAAAACACTGCAGAAATTATCACTGACATCTGGAACCTCACCACCACCACTACCACCATCTCCTCTGGTAACCCAGGACAATACCGTCAGCATGAGAAATTTCTCAGCACCATCATCCAACAATACCTCAAATGGGACACAAACACCACCTGCATAACTAAGATGGCCTAATTGTACCTGAACTTCCTTCGTCAGCTGAAGAAATTTAAGATTGATGGTTAGGTTATACAGAGCCATAATAGAATCAATTATTACATCCTCCATCTCACGTCACACTTTAAGCAGAGACTGCGGCAAATTATGCAACATGGAGAAAATCACTGGTTGTCAGGTCCCCCTGCTTGAAGACCTGTATTCATCAAGGATGAGGCACAAAACCAGGAAAATAATGCCAGATCTCTCGCACTTTGTCAGTTCCAGCATCTTCTTTCTCACCTTATTTATGTCAGTATATTTATTTATTTGCATATTTGACTACGTCCATTTTAATTTTTATTCTATTTGCATTTGTTTGTCTCGATGTTTATTTTTATTTTTCAATTGTCATGTCACCACCTACTTATACTTCTTGTGCATGTTCATTTATTGTTTGCACAATAAGTTGTTTTATTGCCTCTTTTTACTTTTATGCAATTTATTGTTTTTCTTGACTGTGTTACGCCCAGCTCGTACTGTACGATCCTCGTGTTTGCCACGCCCCCCTCGTTACCTCGTGTCGATTCCTGAATGTACTGACCTGTTGCTTGTTCAGTTGAGTCTATCATGTGTATTTAGTCCATGTCTCAGTCTGTATTCCCCAGATCTGTCATTGTAGTGCTGGTGTAGTGTTGCTAAGTTTGTGGATGTCAGCCCTGTTCGCTCCCATTAAAACCCCGTTTACCCGTCTGAACGGCTCCACTCGCCTGCT
>JAODKE010000101.1:10601631-10621316 GCA_026779605.1 Mormyrus hasselquistii
GTGCACCAGCTCAGGCTCCTTCCCCACCAGAGAGGTAACATTCCATGTCCCTAGAGCTAGCTTCTGCAGCCGAGGATTGGATCGCCAAGGTTCCCGCCTTCGGCCACTGCCCAACTCACACTGCACCCGACCCCTATGGCCCCTCATACAGGTGGTGAGCCCATTGGAGGGGGGACTCATGTGCCTTGTTCGGGCTGTGCCTGACCAGGCCCCATGGCTGCAGGCCTGGCCACTAGGCACTCGCCATCGAGCCCCTGAAATGAAGCATCTTCTTGACTACATCCATTTTAATTTTTATTCTATTTGCATTTGTTTGTTTCAATGTTTTTTTTTTAAAATCTTTCAATTGATTTGTCATGTCACCACCTACTTATACTTCTTGTGCCTTATATCAGCATGTTCATTTATTGTTTGCACAAGTTGTTTTACTACCTCTATTTACTTTTATTCAATTTATTTTTTTTCTTGAATGTTTATTTGTGTTTTTAATTGATATGTTAAGCCACCATCTTCACAAAAAAATCATTATACTTTTTGTACTCGGCCAATAAAGATTCTGATTATCTAAAGTCAAGTAACATTTAAAACAAGAATATGAATTACATTTTGAAATCCAAAGCGTACCATCGTTTTCGGGTATATTCAGAAAGTTATCCGTATAATATATATCGTACATTTATAAAGTACATATAACACTGGTTATAAAATTCGCATCCGGCATGTAGTTCGTGTAGCGACAGTGTAGTCTGTTACGACTGTAGGATTATGACCATTGTAGTTATTTCTGCCTAGCGACGTACACATGAAAACTACGAATTTAAAAATCAGTACATTTAGATAGGAGAAAAATGCCGAATAAATAGACTTCAAACAATCAACCCTACGTCCATCAATTAATGTTTTTAAACATGAAAAAACACTATCAGTTAATCGTTTGGCAGTAACAAAACCAACCGGATATCGCAAACATCCTACATGCTACTGCTACTGTCCATTTAAATTGACCGTAACCAGCCAACCAGGCATGCTCTACACACGTGATCATGACGTATTTTCTGTTTATTGGTTGACCTTTTGACTAAAATGGCTGCTTGGTGACAGTAATGATGATCGTGTTTGCTAAGAAGTTGTAGAAATTGTTGAGTTTGGCTGGGTGTAGTTGCAGTAGCGGTCCTCCGTTTACGCATATATTAGTATTGATGAGAAGCAGTATGTTTACCTCTTCTGTAAAAGATGCGGTACGTGCTGGTATTTGCAGGTGAGGAAATCTTAATTTCAATCTAGCTAGGTAGATGTGTTTGGTTTGAGACCTACTATACCCGTCGCAGATCTTAAATGAATCGTTTTTAACTGCTCTGTCTCTCTCCCTTCAAAATCCGTAATTTACCATGTTTTCCCTTGTGGAAATTTCCTTTCACAGGTGTTTCCGTCCAACGGACTTTCTGTATCGCGGAGAAAATACCTGACCCGTCTAATCAGCTTTCCTAATCTGGCGTAATTCGTGAAACCTGGTCATCGTTCTGAAATAGTAAGTGCCACGTTTAGGCATCATCATGTCGGTCACGGGTCAGGCGAACTAGCCATGTGCTGGAGCTCTGCCCAATGTGACCTAGATTATATCAGAGGGGTCTCCTGGAGGCCGTTCTGGCAGTAGCAGGTGTGAGCATGTATTCAGCTGTTTGATGCTCATGTATAATACTGCACACAGGTAAATTACTTGCATTTTTTGCTCTTAGGCTGAAATGAAACTTTGTAGTATGTATAGTCATAACATAGTATAAATATTGATTGAGCCAATGACCTTTTGTGTTAAAAGGGAACCTGTATAGCAGCTGTAGTCCATTTGTTGGAGAATGACTGACTGACTGAGGACACGTATTCATGCCTATAATTTTGAACACTAATTGAAACTGCTGGATTGGAGGACTACATAAATGGTTTAATTTGTATATTCAACACTGGTATGATTAATAGGAATTTCTCCTTTTCATTCCATGATAGCACTGACCTGGTCTTGCAGAATCTCACTGATGGATGCACTCATACTTGAAGCTATTGGATCAGCAGTGGGGTACAGTGACCATTCTCCAGACCTGTCAACCAGGCTCATTCAAGTTCCTCAAGTGTACCGTTCATCTTCTATGAATGCTCTCACATGTCAGGCTAGCAGCGAGTTGGAGCTCAAAGTCAAGATATTGGTACTGGTAGAAAGCTGCTTTGGAGACTCAATTTTCACCTTTTAAGGTCTTGAATTTTGCTTCATTTCTGGCTAGACTTTCCAAGTTGGAGGTTGGGGAAATTCCATGGTGGGATCAGATTTTTACTGGAGCCTCAGGGCTGCAGAAGCAACCTTCTACTTCCAGAAGGATCAAATCTCTCTACTGACATCAGAACTCCTGACCTGCATCCTAATCATTGTACTTTTTTGGTTGTGCTTGTCTAGTTCTCAATGTTTGTTCTGTTGGGTGTCTTCCCTTAAGTGATGCTGAAGTGTTCTCCAACTCCTGTTGCTTCCTCCTGCCAAGCAGAGGTGCAAATAAGGGTTGACCCTTGAGGCTCAGATGCAGTCATTGAAGTTACTTTCATGAACCGGTAATCACAGTAACAAAGATGTCTAACTTCAGTTAAGTGTTGGTCTGGGTTGTACCACAACTGAGGTATGAATTAATGTAACTGACAGCTCATGAGTGTTGGAGATCTTTCTCACACACATTGAACTACCATGTAAGTGATTAGTTAGCAGTGGAAATCTTTGTTCAGAATTTGTATGATGTGAGAGGAAAAAGCTTGTTCTCAGTTTCTTGGATTTGGCTTTCAGGCAGAGGTAGTGTTTTCCTGACTAGTGAGAAGAGGCCAGTGTTGGGGTGGGTAGGGTCTTTTATTTTCAGGGCTGTGTCCCTACATTACTTCCTGTTGGGGCCCTGCTGATTCGGTCGCTTAATGTATCAGCAGTGAGGACTTGTCTCTTCTAGAACTTTACATGCAATTTGGACATGACTCTTCTTGCTGTCAGCCTCATTGCTGGTAAACATTGAATGGAAGGGCTTTCACTTCCTCTAAGGAATTTGGATTAACACTGTATGTCAGCACTTGTTTACTCAGAGTGCAGCTTTGGTCGCATGTCTTTCCGGAAGTTATAGCTGCATTTGCGAAGAGGACTGTGATGCCGAACTGTACACCCCACAAAGTGAGAGGCAATAAATGTACAAGCAATGGTTTAGATGTCTTTGACCTAGTTATGCTAAAACTAAAAAAAAAAAAAGTTTTGTATGGGGGAGGATGGGTTCTTCAAAAAAAAAACTATAGTGATCTCCCTCCTATCACAGAAGTTACGCTCCAGACCCATCAGCAATAGGTGAAAATCTGCGATATAGAAAGACCATATAAATATTTTTTTAATGTAATATAGTTTAAGCCTTAAATCATAGGGCGTAAAACAAAATGAAAAGTTCATAAGTTTGCTCACAACAATTGGACCACAAGCAAGGCATGTAATACGCAGGGAACTGATGTGTTGGAGAAACCTGCAATATAACGAATGTGATATAGCGGGGGATCACTGTACTGCTTAACATTTTCCCACACTGCTAGGAGCCTACAAGACCAATGCAATAGTTTGATGTAACCATGCACCTTCATGTGTGTAACCACAAAGTCCAGATTTTTTTTTTTTTTTTTTAAAAAAAACAATTTGTCAACTTTATAATGTCTAGCTAATTAAATTTCTTTTCTTTATGCTTCAGTTGTCTACTGATGCCTGAGTCTTTCAGGTGCAATTGTCATACCTGAAAATAACCACTAGATGGTGGAATTGGTCACCTGTGCTCTGGGTGCTGGCAAATGTAGCTATGGGTATTCAAATGCTTCTGTCAATATCCCCATTTTTCCCCTCTGTTAGTCCACTCTGAAAATGGAAGATAATAGGCGTATTAGAGGAGCACATGTTTTGTTCCCTTGGAAGGTTTTGATGTCATTATGTGAATACAGCAGCTGTTTCCCAGTGGATGGATTTTTATGTGGTCTAATTTTAATAAATATGTTTAAATATACATGTGATTTAAATATCAACTGCTGTATTACTTTCTTTTAGTCGTTTCTTTGTGTGTTCTTGCCTATACTCCAAAGCTGCTCTTACCTAAAAGCGATTACATAATATAAAGTGTTTTTGATAAGCTGCCTTAACATCAGCACACCTGTGCAAAAGCAAGTCTCAGTGCTTACAAATGAGAAATAACACTGCTGCTGGTCATTAAACCATAAACCAAAATTGCTTTCTACCAGAAACAAGAATATTGATGTTTGTGACCAATTTTTAGTGATGGGCAAATGCAGCTTCATGAGCCATTTGCTGTATTTTTATCATTGCACTAGATGGAGGTCTTAGTTTAATTTGGGGGCATGCTTTGGGCCCTTTTATGAACGGAAAGCGCCATCTAGTGTGGTCCAATAATACAGCAAATGGTTCATGAAGCTTCATTTGCTCATCGCTACAATTTTTGCAATGTACAAGATTAGCTGCAGAAACTAATTTCACATTTAATGTGCCAATGGCACGTTAAAGAAAATGCTGGATTTTCAAGACCAAGATGTAAAAGTTTAAGGGTTAAATTTAGTAATTGAAATGTCTAAATGAAGCAATGCTAAATGAAACATTACCCTGTATCTGGGCCTCTAGTGCAGAGTCACTATGAGCCTGGAGTCTGTGCCAGTATGTACCAGATGGCCCATGTGAGGGCACACATTGACATGGGCCAAGTTTGCCTCTCTATGTGTGATTTAGAGGCACAAATTCACATGCACCACATACTTTTTGTCTGTGAGAGGAAACCAGTGGGTCCACTATCACTGAACCACAAGTAGAACTCACCACCAGAGCTGCGAGGCTCTAGTGCAACCCACTGAGCTAGTGCACTGCTCTAAATGTGTAATGTGAAAATAAGGGTAACAATATGCAACATGATTTTGAAGTTTGCGTGGTAGCAGACTATGGCAAACACAAAATAAAAGATGTGATTGTAAAACCAAAGATGTTTAATTTATGGACATACAAATGTTAATTGGTTTCAGCCTTGGAAGATTAAAAGCTCTCCGTGGGGAAAAAAAAAACATATATAAAAATATTAGAAGAGTATATTTGCCCTTTCACATTATTCTTTTCTAAGGATAACTTCTACACTATAACGTTACAAATAACAATCTCTTAATGATAGCACAAATCAGTCTGTTATAACTCTTCTAGGTTATGGCCCTGTAGCAGAAATCATTCCGTTATAGCTCTTCTAGGTAATAATCTTATTATAGACTGTTTGTTTAAACCGTAAATGAGTAATAGCTATGATTTATTCCTTGCTATGGCCCATGTCAGCCAAGAAGCCCACGTTATTTGTCTGTATGCTTTACAGTGCCGTGCTTTCACGCTTGCGTGAGCGGGCCTACGCTACCAGCGTAAAGTTACGGCTTGTTTACGCGTCCGTATTTGCTGCGGCTCCGCCCTCTTAAAAAAAAAAACGGAAACTCGCCAAACATTCGAAGATTATTATTATACCTCAGTGGGATGCAGGAAGGAGCTTGTTTAGTTGCCTATAGCTAGTCGGTGACCGGTCTTTAAACATCCGTTTTTGCTTCCAGTTTGTTATAAGTGTATTTTTAAACTGGGAGTCGTGTAACATGTCGAATTAGAGGGAGCTTTAGCTACCGGGCCCGAGGTTGTGTGTGACACCCGGCGAGCGAGCAACATGAATCGTGGATAACCAAAGTGGACCTAGTAACTGGGGAAAAAGGAGCTTCAGCGGCCGGAACCGGCATTAAATTAACATTCTGTGGAAAGGTGAGTAACCCAGCCATTAGCGGCATGTCAGTCGGGCTAAACCTTTCGCCAGATTCGCCGCTTTCTCCCCCGACCTATCCCGTAAATTAAAACCCCCGGCGGTCCATCGCCGGCGATCGATAGCCGGATAGCTATTTAGCTAGCTAGTTAGCTGCCACTTCACTGCTAAACTGACTAGTCGGAGCGCCCGTTATTAGCAGCGACCGTGGGTTTGTGTGGAATACGGTGTCGATTTTATAGATGAACTAAAAATAACTGACCAGCAATGCGGACACCGGGAGGTCCGTCCGTAAAATGTAGTAATTTCATGTTAAGTTAAAAAAATGTATACTGGCCCTCGTAGTAAGTAGTCAGCCGTAAATCTTATTATCGTAATGTACTTTAGAAATGGCCTTGTAATTAATTTCGGATATGCATTTAATTATACGAATTGGGGCTGTGATGACAACATAAAATCTGTCTGCCGACATACCGTTTTATCAGATGTGAAATGTGCAAGTATGAGACTTGTATATTTGAGTCTGACAGACGTTATACTTTTGTGGAATGACAGGATCATTCTACACTTCTGTGGAATGACATGTTTCAAAATCTCATTTGATCACTTCACCGTATACTACACCCATATAGAAAGTGCCTTCATTTGCATTAATCAAACTCTGTTTTATTTACTCAAACGTTTTACCCCATGCGATTTCTATATTCAGTGATGGGGAGTCGTCCATTTCATAAATACGTTTTTTTTTATACTGTACCCCACTTTCATCGTTCAGTTTTTGTGAAGTATGCTGAACGTAAAAACACGCAGCTCTCCCCAGTTTTCCGGATATGCCGAGGTGGTTGTCAGTGTGCTTGAAGGATCGGTTTTGTTTTAAAATCTTACCGAAACCACATGTCAGAAAAGGTCTTATGCTACATATGACTTAACTGTGGTCAGGTTTTCTTGTGTACCACTCACCTACAGCTCTTGTAAGGAAACCCGTCACCAATAACACGTTTCCCGACATCGACTTTTTTTAAACGAGGTTCTGGAAATGAGGACTAATTCCACTTACAGGCTCAAGCTTGTCTAGGTATTTATGATAATAAAATAAAACGCTGTCGATCGATTTGATTAAAATTCATTTAGTGTGGGGCGTTTTTGATGCAGATTATCTGTATTTCAAAAAAGATTCGTGTTTTTTTTTGCCCCTTCTCGGTCCTTTCTTCGCATCCATATCCATTAATGTGAAAGACGGGGTAGTAATCTCATGAGGTGTGGTTAGTGACCCATGGCGTAAAATGACACCCTTTGGCAGTATCTCACCGCAGAAGGGCCCCGCGCTTGCCAGCTCGCTGCTAGCTGCGGTCTGTCTATCCGTATGTACCCAGCAGTGGTACGGCAGTTTGCCTCCTCTCCTCTCCTCTCCCCTCCCCTCCCATCCCCCCACGTGAAATAGACTGTCCACTTCATCATGGAAGCATCGCAGTGAATGGCAACTGTGGATCTTCTGTGAAATACTTGCACCAAAATTGATTTACATTATTTTGGATGATCCTTATACAAGCGGTAACCCAGTGTGTTTTGAATTTCTAGGCATCGTCGGAAAGACTACCACAATGGTGCAAAAATACCAGTCTCCCGTTCGGGTTTATAAGCAACCCTTTGAACTTGTGATGGCGGTGAGTATCTTGCCTTTCACATTGCAGTCTTCTATTTTGTGTGTGAATGATTTATCTGGTTGGTGATGACAAGCAAATGTGACATGATGTAGCAGAGTCAGAAATATTATTCTTGCAAATAAATCTTGGAGATCACAAGCAGTCTCACATCCCTGTACCAAAAATGCAGGCACCCACAGCCATATTTAAATTTGTGGCTTTAATGGGGTTTTATACACATGTGAAATCACACTGCTGTATTAGTCAATAACCAGTCATCAATGCTGAAATGGCTGCATACTCTTCTGAGCCATTGGAATAAAAAAAAAAAAACCGGGCAGTGTGATGGGTTGTTATGTTACGCGTCCCTTGGTGCTCATCTGGAGGCTCCATTTGTTATTTAAAATGCTTGAGCAGTTGGGTCAGGGCTCTTAATAGCCATCACTCCTGGCGGCATGCTGCCGATGTGTCGGGAAGGGATTTCGGAGCAGAGCATGTGGGGTATTGCAGCAAATGCTTGTTCCTCATCGCTTTTGGTGCACTGAAGAAAATGTAGCTGAGGGAGGCTGCTGCAGTTTACTAGCAGTTGGGCTGTGAAGGCTCTAAGCTCACGAAAAGCAGAAGAAACATGAGGTAGCTCAAGCCATAGGCAATGTTTGCATGTTCTCACTGTGGAAGTTGATATCAAGCACCCTTTTATATAGGTTAGCTTTGCTCCTAATATGGCAGTCATGTTTTCTCTGACATTGATTTACCTGAATTACCTAGAAGCTAGCATCAGCCATAGTGTTTACTATATATGGTACCAATTAGTACAGTATGATAAATATGCATGAGGTATGCTTTTAAGTTGTTTTTACAAGATCTTTTGTGAATGAAATAGTTTTTACTTCTATAGTTTTTTTATATGGGATTCTGTTTCAGATCTCCACTGGAAGATCTCTGGAAGTAGTGTTATTTCTGGTATCTCTGCTATGTTGATAAAACAAATCCGGTCTGACAGGTTTGAGTATTTAAGTATTTACAGAACAGCTCTTAAGAGAATTTGATAGTTCTAAGTGGCTTATTGTTATGTTTTTATTGTGGTATAGGAAAAAACATTCTTCTGGTTAGATCATGCACAATGTGTCTCAGGTTGGGGAACAACCTTCGTAGAGAGATGACAATTTGAGCAGCAAGAAACAAGTGAAAAGGAATTCTTCTGAAACTTCACCGCTACTAGTGCCATGTCACTGCTGATTATGCAAAGTAAAGTTAATGGTTTGTGGAAGTTTTATTGCATGTTGGCTGACATTGAGAAATCATAAATGCAGGGTTATGCCTGCATGACTTATTCATGTGGGTCTCTGGCTTTGTGTGCATGTGTCCTGTTAATTTGCAGCGCCAACTCTTCCTATATTAACACTAGTGTCTGTGTATGTTATGATTGGTGAGATGAAAATTTCACACCTAAAGCCATTTTTGGACTAATAAATATTCCGTTGGGTCTCTTGTTCCCACCCTGAGGAAAAAAACGGACATTTTCTTGCAAGATACGCTGTATTCTGCTTGCCTTTTCTTTATGAAGCCCGATGAATGTCTGTAAAAGACCTTATTGTGTTGCTGCTGTAAGAGAACAATAGTTTATCTGTTAAGGAAATATCGCTTCTGTTTCTGCTGCGAGGGCAGAATTGAAAAGTATTAAGTCAGTTGTGTGTTGGTGCAGGGAAAGCATCGTGCTCGTCAGCCTCATCCCTCTTTGTTTCACAGCGGTCCATAATTTTTAAAATGCGTGCTGTGAAATGTATTTTTCCCAAAGAGCAAAATCAGTGTTTAAAAATGCAGTTTCTAAAAATGTATCCTTAGCCATAAACATAAGGAAGCAGTGTGTTGAGAACTGGGTGTACATATGGAGTAGGTCATTTATCTAAAAATAAATGTGACCGCATCTTTTTGGAAGCCGTTTGGTGCAAAATCATGGGAAGGTGGCTTGTTAACGGCAGCAGACCTGGTCTGCATAACTATCGGAGAACATGTATGAGAGCAAGTGGCGTAAGTGTCGCAAAGGAGAGGCACTGATGCTTTCAGTAAATGCTAAAGTTTGATTAGACATTGGCATGTCCAGTAAACAGAGCCTCACCTTGCAGCCTAGAGACTATTTGTTATCAGTGATCTTTCTTTGCTGGCATAACAGTAGTGCCTGTCTGGAGACCTGTGTGTTGGGTGAGGGGGGGAGGTCCAGATATACATTACATTATGGAGATCAAGTGACCCCACAATGTGATTAAAAGCCTGTTATTTTGATGTGGGGACCATTTTTTCGATTCCCACAAGGGAAAATTCAATTTTCTAAAAAATGGTTGATATTAAATGAAATGGTAAGATTAATTTTATTCATCAGGGCAGCTGGTAGTTTGGCTGTTAATAGGAAAGCACAACAAGTAGAACATCACACTATCCTGTAAATGTCATGCCCAACATTGCAGCAGTTGTGGTCTCACCTTATGTATTTCTTTGGTGACTCAGACTTTTTGTGACTAATGACAAGTCTTCTATGTGTTTGAGTCATTACGTCAGACATTTTTCCACGGTCAGATTTTCAAGGTGGTATGAAATAGGGTAGGTTTCTGAGACAAGTTCGTACATCTGCTTTGCTTTTGCTGGTTTCAGTGTATGGTAAAATCCCATTAAGTTTTAAATATGCAGTTTGTGTTGCATCATGTTGTATTTGTTCTGATAAGGACTTTGTCTGGCAGTAAATAGTTGAACACATTAAACAATTGCAGCACTAACAGTTTTTGTGTTTTTTGTTGGGTTGCTCTTGTTATGTTTATCCCCCAGAATCTCTGCAGGGCACTGGGGAGGGAATATGACAATAGCTCCTGTCGGTGGTTTTACTGTAATCTGTTGCCTCTGATTCCAGATAAATTGGAATAACAGGAAATTGAACCAAGAAAATAGTTGCTTTTCTAAGGCAACTTTGGTTGCAGTGCTTATAAAAGGATCCCTTAGGGGAGTAGAGGTATGTGTCCCAGTCATTGTTGTTTCAGGCTTCTGATTCCTGCCCCCCAAAGAGAAAGACTGAAAGCAATAAACTTGGGTAAAATTAATCTACAAACAAAACATTTGCAGTAATTTTCTAAGAGACAGGACATGTATGAACTACTTTTGTGGGTAAGGCTAAAAAAATGGCTAAACTGTCATTTTTTTAAATTGAAATAATCTACTGCGTTAAGGGCGTGATGCCCTCTGTATTCAGGCCAAGAGGGGATGTTGCCCACTGCATCCGCATTGGCGTGTCAGGTGTTTCGTTGCGTGTCGACAGTTCTGGCCAGAAAGGGCGTCTCTCCTGGATTAGGTATTTGCTGACTTCTTGTTGCCTCTGCGTAAAAACAAATGGTTGGGGGTGGGGATGAGTTTGAAATAAGCAGCCAATTAAAAAATTTTCATGCTGTTGTGGTGAGGCGACTGCATCCAGCTAAACTGACTTTATGTAGAAATAAAAATCAATTGCACATTGGGCCCTAAGGATAGATGACCTCTACGTCTGAATGAAAAGCATTCTGCGTTCTGGCAAAACCTTGTGCTGTGTTGAGGGTTTTCCATGACAGGTTAATATCTTGAACCAGTGATGCATTGTGTTTGGGGGGACTTATATTTGTGGACCTCAACATGGTGGGGGTGAAATAAGACCGAATTTGGCAGGTAGACATTTTCAGCAGGAGTACAATGGTGCATAAACTGCAGTGTCAGTATCTTGAGCCTAATAAAGTAGCGGCTACCACAAAATGAAGAAGCACTTTGAGACCAATGATTTGTTTTGCAGTGAAGACTGACACTTACATTACCTCAAGGTTTGTATGTCAGATTCTATAAATGGATGGTGAGGGATTCCTTGTGTATGTATTGCATATTCTCCCAAATATTTATCTGTAGCATAGCTTATCTGTGTGCAGCGAATAACTTATTTGTGCAATTTGCTGTTCAGTTTTCTACCACAGTCCAGATACATGTTCAAGTGACCATGCGAGTCAGTTGCCTCCAGGGTATATTCTGTGAGAGGGTGACGTTAGTCTAGTTTCTGTTAAACTTATAGGTAAAGCCTGTGCCCGTGACAAACATGCAAAAGTTGCGGTGAAATGGAACTACCTCATTTGTATGTGAATCATTGGTAAACAACAACAGCTGAATCGAATTAGAATTTTTTGATGGCTGTACAAATGAGATTGTTCTCGCTAGATTGACAAAATGATACCCAGAGGCTGTTATTACACTACTTAGAAAATGACATATAGAATTGATGTTCTCAGGCTTTTTTTTCTTGGTTTGCTTTCGTAAAATTCACGCTAGAAAATGAGGAATTGCGTTTAATCGTTTCCCCAAATGGTTCCCCAAAACAGTTTTTTTTCTCCAATGTATATTGTTCCCCCCCCCCATGAAATCCTACACTCTGCAGCACCCAGCACCACTTATCTCCCGCTGTTTCATGCAGTGACGCATGTCACAGAGAGATCGATTGTAAGGCATCTACTGCACCCCTCTAGCGGCAAATGTCTGTCACTTCTGGCTCCCCCAGGATGTTATCGGGAACAGAGTTCTGCTCATTGCTGGAATTCTGAGCTTTTATCAGCTCATTTGGATCCCACCCCAACTGAGCACAGACAGCATTTGTTTGAGCCATAATGATCAGTATAGCGTAGAAATGTCACCTCATTGCCTTTCTGATACTGAATCCCCCTAAACTTCACTGTGTTATGGGGTCTCTCAGCTTCTGTAACCAGGCTCTGAGAAATGGAGAATACGAAGCATTGTGAGACCAGTAGCTCCAAACGGCACCGGAGAAGCGCTGTGAGTCCGCCGTAATGACGCACGCACCGCACTGCGAGAGCTGCTTCCCTCCCGTTTTCGCTTCCGCTCTCTGTTCCCGAAACTGGCACTGTATCACTGGCTCACCACCCCCAGCTCCTGGTTACATTCGCTCATGCAGTTCAGTGCTCCTGGCTAGCCTGGGGCTTTTAGCGCTGCCGTGAACCTGCGATATCGGTCCCTTTTTAAATTCCTCATGAACTCTAGCATTTCTAAACTCCGGTGTGGAACTGACCACTAAAGGCTACATATCACAACACGCGCACACACATCCACGTTCTCAATGCTGCGAGGGTTCTGCTCACCATTTAGTCATTACTGCTCCCTTGATTGAAAACTAACTTTCTTTGCATAAAGCCAGTGATTGTTCTTTCTCTGTTGCAGTCTGTCATTTTTCTGCAGTAGCTACAAGATCTGACTGGTCAGGGGGCCACTGTTTTTGAAGCAGATAGCATACATTTTTTCCTCTGCTGTGCTGTGCAGTTGTGCAGCCCGTTCTTCGAATCATTTTTCTGAACTGTATTCAGGAAGTACAATGTGAAACTAACAACGTGCCGCAAGTTCTGAGAGGGTGAACTGAATCGTGATATCCTAGCAACTGCTGAGCAAATCTGTGCTAAAGCCCCTGAAAGTGCACTGCAGGGATACCCAATGCCCATCTTGTCTTGTCAGGTTTCAGCATGTGAGCAGCTCGTCGCAAAGCCCTTTATTAGTAGCTCTACCATGTTTTATACATTTTCTGATTGAAAATGTCGCAAGATAGACTGACCTTCCTTGGTATTACCATCATTTGTGCAGGCGAATTGTGAAAGCAGAAAGGTGGTAGCAGCCCCGCACGAGTCCCTCATTGATGGGGCTTTTGCTGCTTTTACGTTTTAATGCGCCAGTAATGAGTTATTGATCGCTTGTCAATATGTCCTGTGAGAAGAAGCAGGATGAATAGAATGGCCATATAAATGTAGTCACATGACAGCGCTGCAGTCTGAACCACCTGCAGAGCATAGCAGCTGATAGACCTGGTGGACAGACCTAGAGCTTTCAACAGTTGGTAGCACGTTGAGCATGACTCATGAATCTGTTTCCGGGCCGTGTAGCATGTGTTTGACTAATGGGAGAGTGCATGGGACCCTGCTAAGTGTAATGTCAGGGGTAGCTCAGTATGAAATGGTCATTTAAAGCCAGCAAAAGCACATGCTGCCTGTCTCATTCACATTTTTTGTAGTAGCTTTGAAAGACCTTGTATGGGTGGGTTTCATGTGCAGTTCGAGTTAAACCTCTTTTGTTCATAAATGCGTTAAAATAAGCGCAGTTTATTTTGCTGACTGGTGTTTTGGGTGTTGGGCATTTTGATGGTATTTGGCGGCAGTTGACACACACACCATGATACACTATTAAGCTCAGGCAGCTGCACAGAAGCTCTGTTCTTGTGGATTTGGAACATATTTTCATAAGCAGCTGTTGACCTTCCACCGGCCCTGCAGGCATCTAACGTGACACACCGATATGGCAGGTGGGCGGCTCCATAGGGAGATCTGTCCTCTTGTTCGGTTAATGCTCCAGAATGTAGTGTATTTGGACTTGACCGGAATTTTGCTAATGCTAAGTACAGCAGCAGTGCTCTGCTGGTTCTATTGACGCTATTTTTTTTGTCTCATACACAACTGTAAACACATGTTGCTAAGCTTAATATTAATAGAATACTGTTTAATGTGCGAAAAGGTTACAGAACGTAAAATGGCTAATGCAGACTGCATGTTGGGCATGAGCCCCGCGTGGCCTTCATGTGAATGGCTCTAGCTGTCGACCAGTGAGTCACCCAACCCACGAAATTCACTTTTTCTTCTAGTGAATAGTTCCAAATACAATTATCCATCTCACCATGCAGTATGTAAGCCAAGTGGAAACTGGGATTGCTCGTGACCCTGATGCAAGACACTGCTTGGTCGGTTACTCCCAGTTACAGTCACGGTCACTCAGTGCTCAGTGTCTAGTAACGTCAACATTGTGGCCACATTACCAAGAAAAGGCCATGTTAATGTCATTGTTCTGTTATGACATTTATGTTCTTGACGCATCATATTTACATGTGCTGCTGGGTTTGGGGATGTAGTCATGGATGTGAGTTCCGCTGTGTCACTGGAGAGCACTGTTGCCTCTCCCTGTTGCTTTTCCTTATGTGGGTTTCCCCCTGTTGTTTCCTGCTGTCTCTCCCTTGTAACACAGTGAAGGTGTTTGGTTGTCCTCATGTTATCTGTTTCCTTATATCGTAAACCGAGAGCACTACAGTCTTGACAGCATTTCCGTTTGCTATGGCCCTTGAGACTGGAGGGCATCCAGGGACAGTTGGCCATCATCAAATATCTAGTTCTTTCTGGAAATGTTTTTCTTCCTGTTTAAAGGAAAAGGAGGGGTTTAAATGTGAATATCCTGGACTTGCCAGCCAGCTGAGCCAGTAAAGTCGGTCATCTTAGCTGCCTTGTGGCCTGAAACGCCACGTTTCAAACCTTACATTGTCCTCAGCTAGTGGAAGTGTACCACCGAACTGCCCTAAAGCTGTTTTCGGGGTGGGTTGTTGATCTTCATATGAACATCACCCACTCTTGTATTATTTCATAGGGAATACACTAGGCTGCTTTGATCTTGGTTTATCTGCAGCCATGTTTATTATTATTTACTTATCACTTTTCTCCACTTGTGCGATGTATTGTAGCTGAGGGATTTTCAACCTTTCTTGGACCAGGGAGCCCCAGTTAAACACAGACAGACCTCAGTTAGGAAACTCCTACAACTAACACATTGTCACATAGCTGACAACTAAGCACTAGGAGAGTGTATGTGATATTTCTTGAAGAAGGGATGGGGGGTGTTTCGACACACCATCAAATTGAGAGATTTCTGCCAAGTCCTTGCAGCTGCTCTGCAGACCCCAGGTTGGAAAATCTCTGCTCAAGCTCCTTAGTAATATGAGGAGAATCTCTTTCGCTTTTCCTCCTCTTTTATATCCTTGTCTTTAAAGATGAATCCTCTGTCTCTGCGCCCTTCATTCTGGCCTTTCACTAAGTCCCTCCCATGTGCCCGCATTGTTCATTTCCCACAAACAAGCTTGCATTCACGGTCAGAAGGATGTTTTGTGCTGACTGGAGCCACAGTCGAAGTCTGGCACCGGAACGCCATGCTCAGCCTTCGCCCCAGCCAGTTGAATTGCTGCATTAGACCATTGGGGGCCTCACTTTGTTTTCAGCCTAGGGGAATGGCCTGGTGCAGCATTTTGCCCCTCCTCTTCTCGGCATGCTGCTTCTGGGTCAGCGTGGCACTGAACCCTGTTCTTGGTGAAGCTCTGCTATTCTTATCCTCCTTATTTCTCCATCTCTCACCTAAGACCCTGCTTAGGTCGCACACCCTTCCTAACTGTGACCTTGCCCTGCTTGTTTGTTGGTGGTTTGCGGAGTACCATGGACTCTAATAGGCCACACAGACCTGTGTCCTCTGCTGCTGTTGGTTTAATGTGTCAGGAAGTGTAATCCCCTTGAATTCTGTCGACCCAGAAAAAATTCTCCTGACAAGATCACATTTAAGATCCCCTGGGTTTCTTTGCTCAGCTGCAGAACAGGTGAGAACCCACTGCTGTGCTCGTGGCAGACAATGTGGCGTGGCGTGACCCATTTGCGCTAAAGCGTTAGGTGGACACCCAGGCAGTGAGTGATCTCTGTTTGTCGCTCCCTGTCTGACTCTTTCACCATGCGAGTTATATATTTGTCTACACACCAGACAGGAAGGAAGTCGCTCTTATGGTGTTTTTTTTCCTCCCTCTTTGATGCAGTCATTCAGTATTTGAAGGGCAGTACAGTAGCTCAGTGGTTTGTATTATATCCACAGACCTATAACTTATGGTTTTGACTGTGTTTACTAAGGTTTTGCAGTCAATATACCTGCAGTTAGATGAATTGTCTCTACAAATAGCCTGTTGCGTGTGTGTGCATTGTGCAGTGTAATTGACTGGCACCCATTCCAGTGTTCATGTTTCACCCAGCGCTTTGTGGGATTGGTTGCCTGCTCTATTGCCATGATCCTGTACTGGATAATCAGTTATGAAAGATGGGATGATATGAGGTGTAGCACTGGGCCCGTGACTGCATGCGTGTGCTGTATTCAGGAGCAGTGTACACAGCTGTTGCCCTATTTAGCTGTCAAACCCATTTCAGTCCTCCTCCTTCTCCTACCGTACTGATGGGTTCCTCACCATGTCCCCTAGGCCTATGAGCGCCGATTTCCCACCTGTCCGCTCATCCCCATGTTTGTGGGCAGTGACGTTATCAGCGAGCACAAGAGCGAGGACAACGCCACGCACAACATCGAGCGCCGCTGCAAGCTGGATGTGGACGCCCCCCGGCTACTGAAGAGGGTACTGCATGGGACGCTGTCTAGGCATGGCCTGCTTTCCAGATCATGTTGCACAATTCCCTGCTGTTCATCTGCTGATGCTGCCCCCCCCCCCCCCTTTTGCCTACAGATCGCCGGGGTGGATTATGTCTACTTCATTCAGAAGAATTCCCTAAACCGCCGAGAGAGGACGCTGCACATTGAGTCGCGCAATGAAACCTTCTCCAATCGGGTCGTCATCCACGAGCTCTGCTGCTACTCGGTGAGGGGAGGGGAGAGATGCAAGCACGAAATAGCTGGGTGTGCGGCGCACCCAGCTCGCCCCTCTTTCTTCCAGCAGTCAGGGTCTGAGCAGCTGCTTTAAGATGGAAATGGTGGTTTTTAACCACATACGTCGGCTTTGTGTCAGTAATTAAAGCCAGTCGCTCGCGTGCTGCATTCCTGCTCCATGGAATCACTCTGGCCCAGGCCCAGTTTCTGCAAAGTCTTTCCTCCAGTCAGAAACTCCTGGGCTGTCCTGTGGAACAGGGTGAATCCAGGCCAGTCATAGGTTGTAGGGGGATTTTAAAGCATTACTCTCATCCTTTTCAGGTCAGATCTGTAGCGCTGGAATGTGCATTTAAATGGATCCGCCTGAGAGCATATACAACTCAATTTATGTATATTACCTGTATTCAAGTAATCAACCCACTGTAAAGGAAAGAAAGTGGTGTTGCCATAGATTGAAATGGTTGCTGTCATGCACTGAAGCTCTAAATATTCACATCATATATAACATCATAGAACAAACAAATTAAGTGTTGGTTTGCGTGCGTGCTGTTGCCGGGTCATTAAGTTGCTAGAAGCCGGTTCGCTTTACACGTAGACAGCCTGGGGCACTTCAGTCATGCGGGTGTCTCTGCTGTGTCCGCAGGTTCACCCGGAGAACGAGGAGTGGACGTGTTTTGAGCAGTCTGCCAGCCTGGACATCAAGTCCTTCTTTGGGTTTGAGAGCACTGTGGAGAAAATCGCGATGAAGCAGTATGCCAGCAGCATCAAAAAGGTGAGGCGGGCCTGCTGCAGCCCCTCTGTTCAGCGAGCATCCCCCGCTCGCATGACACTGGGCCCGTCACTATAAGCACCATAACCTTGTCTCCCTGATCCCCGGGGGAGGGTCTTCTGTGTGTGGGGGAACACAGTGGAACAGAGTCACGCTATAGAATCGCGTGGCCGCTTGTTTGCAGAGCCCTCCCTGTTCTCGGCGTGCCGCGGCTTGTACCTGTTCTGCTAGGGCGGTGCCAGTAGGCAGAGTAAACACATCATGGGGAAGCAAAGGCCTCCAGAACATTCCATCTCTCTTTCACTTAATGAATTGTTTTCCCTTCCAGGGAAAAGAGATCATCGAGTTCTACTTGAAGGAGCTGGAGGATGAGGGAGTGACCCACATTCCACGCTGGGCCCCCGCCCCTGCCTTCCCAGTGGCCTCCAGCACTCCCATCCGCCTCGAGCTGCCAGTCACGCCATCCATTGCCATCCCAGTCTCCAGCACTTGGGACGCTAACCCCAGCGGCGAGGGCACCGGTAGCAGCCCAGCGGGTAACCCTGCCGAGCCCCCGGCCGGGACCCCCGATGGTAAGTGGACGGTTCCTGCAGCAGGACCATGTTAGGAAGCCCGACTTGCTGTTGAGGATGGGGGAGCCCCAGAATTACACTCCTGTCCCTAAAGTTGCGCAGTTCACCTACATATAGGGTTTTGTGCTGTGGGCATTTTCAGATAAGCTAGATGCCGACTACATTAAGCGCTACTTGGGAGATCTGACGCCCCTGCAGGAGAGCTGCCTGATTCGCCTCCGCCAGTGGCTGCAAGAGACCCACAAGGGCAAGGTGAGTGGGGCAGACACACCTACCCGACCTTCCTCTTTCCTCTACAGGAAATTCCTGTAAACTCTCAGGAACGCGGTAACCTTGTCCCAACAGAACATGAAACCTGATAAGGTTCCTGGCACCTTTTGTTTGTTCTCCAAAATGCTTTTTTCTTATAGGAGGAAAACAAAGGGGCTCCCCCCCCCCATCAGGCTGTTTTGTGTGCAGTCTCGGCCCCCTGACACCCTTCCCCTGGCTCATGGGCCGGTTCTTTCTGCAGATTCCCAAAGACCAGCACATCCTGCGCTTCCTGCGGGCCCGTGACTTCAACATGGACAAAGCTCGCGAGATCCTGTGCCAGTCGCTCACCTGGAGGAAGTTGCACCAGGTGGACTACCTGCTAGAGACCTGGAACTCCCCACAGGTGCTGCAGGACCACTACACTGGCGGCTGGCACCACCACGACAAGGGTATGATCAGGGCTTTGTGTGTCAGCAGTGGTCCTCGTCTGTGGCCATGCTGTCAGGGAAGTCATTTTACATTCCATTTGAACTCGGAAGTTGGAATTTGTGAGTTACTTGTTGGAAATTTCAGTTGGAATGTTCCTTAAAGTCAGGCTTCCGACTCGGAAAGTAAGAGGAACCTCTACAATTCCAACTTCAGAGTTCAAGATGTCTGCACCCAATAGTGCAAGTAAAGCTGTAGTCATGACTCTTTTATCTGTGGGTCATTAAATTGGTCATACATATAGTGCTGTCCAGTCGCTGTCTGTGGACATGTTGCTACAGTATTTGCATGCACAGAATACCGTGGGACAAACCTGGCTAGAATAGATAAAGCACTTCCCAACTTGCTGCACTCTGGTGCAACATCATTTCTAGCTCTGACCTCTTAAGTAAATGGAATGTAGCCTTAAGCTTGATGTAATGCATGTTATTCTTTCAGTTTTGCAGTCCAGGCCTTCCTGCTTTTGTATTGCACATTCAAAGCAGCGTCACTTGTGCCGCGCTCGACCCGCATCCTGCTCGCAACTGCACTAAGGAGCCCAGCACTGTTTTCCTCTTTGTGGTGTATACTCTCTACACACACACCCCCCCCCCCCCCCCCCCCCCCCCCCCCCCCTCCCCCCTCTCCCAGCCCCCCCCGGCGC
>JAODKE010000101.1:10632497-10657408 GCA_026779605.1 Mormyrus hasselquistii
ACCTGAACTATTTAGCCAAACACAGGAGCCTTTCAGTTTGAAAGTAGTTTGTAAAACCCGAAGTAGCTCAAAGTGTCTGTCCGTACAGCGTATATCATAATGTCTGCAATAATGTTTGCAAGGCACTTTTATTTTGACACAATAAGCGAAAATAGTAACCGGTGCCCATCCATTTATTCTTTCCAGCTTCGCGCTGCTATGATGATGTGCAAACATTATATTCATATCTGTCGGGAAATTTGCGTAATAAATGTTAAGACTTAAAGTAACGGTGATCATTTCGTGATCATTTCGCAGTAGACAGTATCCACGTATCTGACTCCGAAACGTTTATGTCTGTATGATGAATTATGTAAACATAAGCGAGTTACGTAGGACTCTTGCGGTTAAGTACCACCCCTGCCCCCAAATTAAAAAGTTAATTAAAATCACTCTTTAACTAAAAGTTATTCACATCATATTCCTGTTAGAACATTTCCGGGTCGTGTTGCGCAATTCCGATCTGCTGGTAAGACGAATGGCGCTTAATATATTAGTTAGGATGACTATACGTCTCTTTTTGGGACCTAAAATTCTTTAAATGTACGGGATTTCGCTTTACTTTATGTTGACATTTGCTCAGAATACTTTCCGCGTTGTTCTGATGCCTTTTTGCGTCCCGCACCGGTGTCCTGTTTTTTGCAAAGCTGAATATGGTGACCTTACATTTGTATATGATAGTATGCTCACATATGGATATATCAGCAACGTAAAATATATACCAACAACTGAAATGTAAGATTAGCCTGGGTTCAGTAGCCTGGTTATTTGGTTTTTGTAGTTTTCTGAAATGTCGATTTCGACACAGATGCAAGATTTTTTTTTGTCTTACTCTCCTACTAATAATGTCCTACTAATGTTTTTGTTAACTCTATGCAGATGTAAGCGTTTGGTTTTCCACTCGCCAGCATGGAAATCACATTTAAAAGCAAACGAGCTGTGGTAACGGGCGCAGGCAAAGGTAAGTAGGACAGCCGCGGTGCCACAGCGCCACCGTGCGGTGCACTATCTTCATGACGTAAAGTTTCACGGCGCAAGCTCCTCTAATTATTCGGTTAACACGTCATGTGGGCGCAACTGTGTAGATCATAAAGAAAAGACATTTGATGCTAAAGTTACTGAAATGCTTTAATTTCTTGTGCCGTTTTAGGGATCGGCCGAGCGGCTGCTCTGGCGCTTGCCCGTGGAGGAGCTGAGGTCATTGCTGTTACACGTACCCAGGCCGACCTCGATAGTCTTGTCTCTGAGGTATTGACCACTGGTGTGTGCACGTTCCAGAGGGGTTACCATACCCCGATCGGAGCTATAATCTCTCTGTATTCCTCTCTGAATTTGAGACTGTTATTCCCAGGGAGCAGTACCTCTGTCTTTCTGATGTGCTTCTTTCCTAGTGTCCCTCCATCAAGCCGGTGTGTGTGGACCTGTCAGACTGGGATGCCACTGATGTGGCCTTGAAGGACTTGGGACCAGTGGACCTGCTGGTAAACAATGCAGCTGTTGGGATGCTCACGCCGTTCCTAGAAGTCACTCCTGAGCAGATTGACAGGTAAAGCCTGAAGGGGGGGGGGGTTCCTGATACAGATTATTAATTTAGAGACACACAGTAGGAATGGTGCCTTTTCATTTTTTTCCAGCTTCTAAATTTGTTGGGTTGGGTGGTGGGATTTTAATCTGGCTGCATTGCCTACATTTGATGTTTCCTTTGAATGTTTAACTTTGAATGTTCCACTTTGTTTTGCCACTCCATCCTTCACGAAAGTGGTTTTCCCTACATGATAATTCAGTTGAATCATCTTAAATCTTCCAGGAAAGCAAGGCATTTGTTACAGTGTTCTCTTGCACCCTGATGCATACCACTTGCTGCCTAAATGTACTCCAGCAAGATTGCATGTAGGACAAACCTTGCGTGTAACATCATTGATCAATATGACTTTGCTTCAAAGTTTGTGTGTATCAGTACTGCACATTATTAAAGTTCACATCTTTTTTTATGAGAAATCATTTTCATTTGAATTTTTGGGATACTTATAGGTAACATCTGCGTTTTTATTTCAGATTGTTCAACATAAATGTGAAAGGAGCTCTGCATGTTGCACAGGTGAGAGCTCTAATTCTGAAGGTCATTAATGGTTATTTGTTTGTTTTGAAGCTGGAAGCCACATAGAATGATGTCATCTTGGGTCTCCTTCACTGACATCTCACTAGTTCAGTCCTTTTGGAAGGATTGACTTCTGGTAGCTGGACTCCCAATAGCTTCCACTGCTGTTGGGAGTGTAAATAATGCTCTGATGCTCTCTGGATGATGTTGGTGCAGATCGTGGCTAAGGGAATGAAGGCCAGGGGCTCTGGTGGCTCCATCGTGAACGTCTCCAGCCAGGCCTCCCAGCGTGCTCTGAAGGACCATGCGCTTTACTGTGAGTGAGATATGCTTGGAGCTGCCGTGTCATCCTGCTGCAGCGCTGTTATACCTAAAATGGACATTAGAGGGGGCAAATTGCACCTCACTGCTGTTTGGTAACAGTGATGAGCCTAATGTGTTCTGCATGTCTTCTCTAAAGGTGCCACCAAAGGTGCTCTGGATATGCTAACCAAAGTGATGTCCTTAGAGCTTGGTCCTTATCAGGTACTGTCTGTATATATTTCTTATCAGAGGTGGAGATTTAAGGTCCAGAGAGTACAAATCCAGACCAAGATTTTGTTTCAACCAACTAGTTGACTATAAAGAGTCACAGTCACAGAGCACTCAACTGCTATTGATTTATATAAATATGTAACATATTCCATAGTCCAGGAGATACTTGCATCAAAGTTATTTTATCTGTCCCCAAAGATCCGAGTAAACTCAGTCAACCCCACAGTGGTGATGACTGACATGGGACGACTAGGCTGGAGTGACCCTGTGAAGGCCAAAGCTATGAAAGATCACATCCCCATGGGGAAATTTGCAGGTATGAATCCACATTAGTCTCATTAAATATAACTGGGGTGAACCTCACGGCATAGTTTGATGATGCCATGGCATATGGGTGACTATGTTTATGTTTAGGGCAGCATGTGGCTCGGTGGGCTAAGCTTAACCCCCCAGCTCTACAAAGAGCAAGTTCAGGGAGCCATAAATAAATAAAAAATCTCCCCACGGGGATCAAGTGGCGGCTTGATGGAAAAGAAAGATTGCAGAATCACCCACCAGCCAGGGATCAAGTGGTGGCTTGATGGAAAAGAAAGATTGCAGAATCACCCACCAGCCAGTCACCACTGAGGTACCCTGAGCAAGGTACCGTCCCCAAGCACTGCTCCCTGGGCGCTGAATTAGCTGCCCCCTGCTATGTTACGAAACCCACATATGGGTTAAATGCATAAATGCTTAAATGCATAAATGCAGAGGACACATTTCGTTGTTGCACACTGCGTGCTATGCTGTGGTGTGTTGACAATGACCACTAATCACTAAATTCTAACTGGGGTGTTGGTGTTTGCATCACCGCCAACTCTAACTAGGAAGCCTAGAGACCCTGTAAACTGTGGCAAAGGATTTTCTCTTGGTAACTCTTATGTGAAATTCGAGGGAAGGAGACGTGTGGTAATGTAGGGCACCTGTTAGTACACCATGACATGCATGTTCACTCTCCAGAGGTGGAAGATGTGGTGAACTCCATCCTGTTCCTGCTCAGTGACAAGAGTGCCATGACCAATGGAGTCATCCTGCCAGTGGATGGTGGATTCCTGGCCTCCTGAAGCTCAATTGCAAACCTTTGTTGCCCCAATCAACTGCTTGTTGGCTACAGACTAATTACGATGCATAGTCAGGAGGCAGATGATCCGCTGTGCTGTCTTGACATTATGATTCCCCAATAAATCATGTGACTTTTTAGCATCAATGTAGACCGGACATAGTCAGCCCAAACCTTTATTTTTCAAAAAAAGGAAATTCAGAGACATTCAGACCAAAACTGACTTAAGTGTGTTCTTTATGAAATGTCCACTTTAGGTAATGCCAATGGAATCGTTACCAAGACGTCACTTTAGTTATAAGTTTATATTTATTGTACAAAATGGAAAATTCTCACAATACTCTTTGACAGTAAAAGTAATACAAAATAAAGACTAACAAACACGGAGCATATTTTAAGGGAAACACGGTTCTCGTCAGATCTCAGACAGACTCTACAAATAGATTACCAAATAGTTCCCATGCAGGTTCTGAAGCATTAAGAGAGACATTTCAGACTCTACTCCCTGACCATGCTGTCATCTTTCACTACCTGGATGTAGTTGCCATGCCAACGGAGCTCATTATCCAGTGTTGTGACGAAATCAAAAATACCACTGCTCACCAGCAGAGGAAGACTAATTTTTATCAGTATGAAACCAGACATTTGTGGTCTCAGTAATCCAGATGTGTTTTAAGTCATATGCACCACTAAATTAATTTTACATCACAAAAAAAAACCGCAAAGCTGGCATCATCCCAGCATCCTAATGTCAAAATGAATTTTGTTCTTAAAATGAAATGTTCATTTTTAGGTTAAAACAAAAAAAATTCATTTATAAATTCATGTCTTTTTAAACACACTTTTATGCTCTTTATTTCTCTGCCAGTTTCAATTGTTACAAATTAATAAACGCGGTAATGCAAGTACTTTACAGTAGGTACTGAAATGCCACGTGCACACAGAACACGCACGCACACCCATATGACATGCACATGAAATCTAAGTAAGGACAAGTGGGTCTATTTAAGACTGGATGCATATACAACAACGTGAAGATGCTATATAAGCAGCAGTGTTATATGGTTTGTGGCATGTTAGTCCTTAAAAATAACCACAATGGCTCAACTGTAGCTCACAGTCATTTCCCACATCACCGGAGATTCAGCAAACATATTCTGAGTGAACTTTAAGCAGAAGTGAGGGTTTCAGTTTAGGAGAGGACAAAAGCACATCCATTTGAAGGACAATGTTTCCTGTGTAGGTTTAAGCACCTTAAAGGAGACTATAGATGCTCTGCAGAAGGCAATGGCAATTTGGTGATAAGGCTGCGTGAATATGCTTTTCAAAGGTACAAAGGCTTGGCAATACAGACACCATGTATTCCTTGTACTTTCTAGATAATGTGACTTAAGAAACATGCTGTCTACTTTCCAGGAAGAACTTCAAGAGTACTAAAAACACAAGAAGTTAGAAACTGTGGCTATCTATCTAGCGAGACAAGTCTCTTAATCCCCAGCTTTTCACGACTACACTGTCAGTCTCTCAGATGACAGACTGCAAGTAAATCATCCATGCAATTTCCATGCCGCAACAGTACCTCTAAATCAACTCTGTGAAACATCTATTCTGGTCAGAGCAAATGTAGACTGCAACAGTTCAAAGCTGACATTTTTGTGACTATACTTAGTGAATAGAGAATACATCTATGGAACACTGATGGCTGGTCATTGCCCCCTCTGTTGCAACAAAGCCTTCAGTTATGACTTTGATCAATTAAGGCAAATCCGTAGAGAATTCCAAAAAGAATGGGACCTAAGCACACACCCAAATCTCCTTTGCTCTCTCCTGCTTTCGCCAGCTGATAATGGCTCCTAACCCACCACCCGTGTGTGAAGTGTCCTTATGAGTAGTTAAGAGTGGACGTCCCTCAAGAAAATGCCTGATGATTTGTTATGCGTCTGCTATAGCAGAAGTCTCCCCACCCCACAGCCAATGCCTGCCCAGTGGCCCCTGGGGCATCTACTCCACCTCCTTGCCCCCCCTCAGAAAACTGTGCACTTCTTGCCATGCTTCTTGACCGGCGGAGGGCAGAGAACGGCGCGGATGGCCTCGTCGAACACAGTCTTCAGGCCTCGCTGGGTCAAAGCTGAGCACTCCAGGTACTTCACGGACCCTGGAACACGAAGAGGGGATTCAAAATCCTGGTCACACCTTTTCAGTCACTTAATATGACAAAAAGCCAGTCTCTCTTCTGCTGCCCTTGACAGTGGAGCCTTAAAGCTTTTAAAAGGATCCCGTCTACAGTAACGGCCTGAGATGTTTAGTCATTTCCTGTGGAATCTACTGCCTTGCCATTTCTGCTGTGTGTGGATCTGATGCTCGAGTGTCCCCCCCCCCAACTCCTTGAAGGACAAATACATGCATTTAGGTGATCTGGTATCCCTAATTGACACAGTGTGTGTTTGCACTGCGATTGACTGACACTACATCCAGAGCATGTCCTGCCTGTTACCAATGAGCCTAATAGGAAAAACAGAACCCCTGAACACCATAATATTGTGGAAAATGCGTGGAGGAATCTATACACATAACCTTTTGCCAGAACAGAAAATTAAAAATTGTTTTGGTGTGAAATTAACATGCATGCAAAAGTGATCACGTTTTAATGTCCTAGTTTCTAAAACATATTACGAGTATATGTGAGTATAAAACAATGCTAGGCTTTTTCTAAGTATTAGACTTTCTTCAGAAAAAGACAACAAAGTAGAAATGTACAGGGCCATCTTTGCCCAGTTGTTTACCACCCAGAATTCACTGGTACACTGTTGCTATGGAACCTGACATTAAAGCATCGGCATGCGGTCAGTCAGAGAAAGTACGACGGCACAGGAAAGAGTCACGGTAAACAGGACTAAAGCTCAGTGATAACGGCCTTTCCGGCGACTTGCTGATGCCTTTGCTGGTGTTTGTCGATTTCGGCTCCTCATACGAAGAGTGTCGCACAAAGGCCCCTTTCATGCTGCCTGGGGGGGGTCACTTCCCAGGGCTGCCCACTTTCTTCTCCCAACATCTTTCATTGGCTCTGCTGCCCACACCCCTGGCGGTAGCCCACAATGCTCTTCTATGCACCCTGGAGCAAAGCTAACGTGCTTAAACCAAGGTGCACCAGAAGGGGGCCAAGACGGTGGCGACTCGCTGCCATGTGGCCAAAGGCTTCCTTGGGTATCTTCTGATGTGCCAGAACAGGGCACTGGCATGCAGAAAATGTAGACCCACCTATCTCCCGGGCCATTGCCAGCCCCTGGGGGTATGTGATGGGGGCCAGCTTCTTATCCCTCAGACGCTCAATCGTGTCCTTGTCGTCTCTCAAGTCCAGCTTGGTGCCCACCAGGATTATAGGGGTGTTTGGGCAGTGGTGTCGCACTTCTGGGTACCACTGTGTGGCAATCAGAACGGAGGGTGAGGTTGAACACAACATGGCAAAGGGTTTTTACACTGCAATACTGTATTTATAGTGTGGATGTTATATGTTTATTTATTGCATTTGTATTTGAGTGCAGGACCAAAGGGGAACTGTATGTCAATGCACTGTATACTCATACAGTACAGTACAAGGATATGTTGACACTAAAGAACTTGAGTCTTGACTATTTTTGGGATAAAAACATGGTGTGGGATACAGTGCAAGTCTTGAAGATGTTGTTGGGCATGTATCAAGCTGCAGTGTAACTAGAGGTGATTTCTAACTCCACAGATAGGACTGAGCTGCAGTGATGTGTTTTTAAGATTCACGATGGTTGTAACCTGAAGCTGGGGACCTCCCTGGCATTATTTCAGGAGATATCCATGCAGTAGAGCTGTGCAATATTCAAGTGTGATGCTGTGATAGTAAATGCCGCAGAGCAATGTTTCACGATCTAGTCCTCGGAGACCCACAGATGGTCCACATTTTTGCTCCCCCCGAGCTCCCTGCCAAACAGTCCACATTTTTGCTGGGAGGGAGCAAAAACTTGGACTGTCTGTAGGTCCCCAAGAAGCAGTGTGGGAAACACTGCCAGACAGAGAGGGGTGCAGACAGCAAGGTACGAATAAGGGCAGCATGGCCCATGCTGACCTTTGCTCTGACGTTCTCAAAAGATGCCGGGCTCACCAGGGAGAAGCATATCAAGAACACGTCCTGATGGAAGAAGCGGGGGTGGGGGGAATATTCATACCAAGAAGGTGGCCAACAATGCTGCAGCACACAGTGAGGGAGCATTAAACAAGCGGCGTCCAGCATACAGGCCATACACCCCCCTCCCCCACAACGACTCTTTGGGATCTGTCACTTTAATGGCAAAATTAATCTGCCACACACTCAAAAACACGCCATAAATTCCCGCATCGAGGGAGCGACAGCAGCAACAAAAAAAATGGTCAGTTACGGCATAAATGTTGCAAGCTTACAGCTCGCTGCATCTGTGAGGTTCATTCAGCCGGGAGCAATTATTATTACATGACCTCATTACAGAGCTACTGCACAAAACATAATCATTCTTTTAGTCTGTGAAGTTCAGAGCATCCAGCGCTTGGGGTGTCATAGCCTCTCCAGCACCACCCGGCATTTTAATCGAAGTACAATGCATTGCTGAAGTAATGTGAAATACTTTAAAAAATTTAAAAGGGCGCAACAGAAACTTATACAGTGGTTGCTGCTTTAGGGGGGGGGGTAAGTTGATGCACGGGAGAGGGGGGGGCAATGCAACTAGCAGCTGAAATGGGGGTTGTGAAGATTCACTTTCCTCAAGTGGTTTCTCAAGTTCCTTTTAAAATGACTAGCCTCGTCCAAAAAAAAACTTCCTTCTGTTGTTTAGTTTTACTCATACACCCCCCCCATTCTGCATGACATGGTATGTCCCTCCAAGCCACTAATGTAGGCAGTGGTGGCTTATTGGTTAGGGAAGCGCACTTGAAATTGAAAGAGGCCGGCTCTGAATCCCCGGCCAGCCAGTCACCACTGAGGTACCCTGAGCAAGATACTGCCCCCTGGAGGCTGAATTAGCTGCCCCCTGCTACGTCACTATGTCACATATGGGTTAAATGCAGAGGACATTTTGTTGCTGTGCACTGTGATGTGTCAACGATGACCACTGATCACTAAAACTCTAATGTGCCCCCCCCCCCACCTCCGAGTCTGCTAACGTGTTGCATCCCTCCCAGGTATGTGGACCGCACCTCTCACACGACTGTGACAGCTTTTCCTTCCTAAATGGCCAGTGCATGGAGCTAGGTCCGCAGTTCACACTCCTCGATGTCCAGAAGCCGGCGTTTCAGGGTAACAAGTCATGTTAATCCCCGCAGTTAACATTGTTCAAGGTGGCTAATTCTAAAATTGAAGTACAATGGCTAACCAACACTCTTTGTTACACTGTCTTTAGTGTTGAGCACTGTGTTGAGTAGGTTGTTGAGTATTTTGAGATGTGGCATTTAGTGTTGGACAGTGTAATGAATGTTGTGTTGGGTTATGTGAGTAGGTTGTTGCACGTTTTGTGGTGATGTTGCATTTAGCGTTGAGTAGGTCGTTGAGTGTTTTGTTGTGCTGTTGCATGTAGTGTTGAGTACTGTGTTGAGTGTTGTGCTCATGGTTTGAGCTGCATGTCTGCTTGTATACAGAATGCCGCGATTTCAGCCTGGATGCTGTGCTTCTATTCGACGACTCGCAGAGCATCAAAAGGCGGGACTTTGCCACCATGATCAGTTTCATCAAGAATATCATCAGGATGTTCACAGACCCCCGCACGCAGGTGAGCCTCTTCCACATGCTCGGGCGCGTCAATCTCCTGCAGTGCAGAGAGAGAAGGTTACAAGACAAGATGTGTTGATCTTTAACAGTCATTTATTAAAAGAGAACCAATCAGAAGAGATTATCTGGCCTAATTAATGCTTGGTTATATATTGCGTCTTGGCCGATCAGATTTGGCAGACAGTGCTAAATGCACGCGTAATCGACCACGAAGGCACTTTGTGATCTGATTAGTTGAGCCACTCGCTGGGGTTCCGGAACATATTTGGCCACACGTCTTTTGACATGTAAGTAGTATCGTGTCCTGAAACAACCATGAGAAAGTGCGCCATGATAAGTGTGCCTGGGACCAAGACAGAAGTGGCGCAGGCAGTAACGAAATCTGAACTCAAGTGTTCAGCGGGACACCTTGCACGATAGACGCAAGCGTAAACGCCGTCTGCTTCTGGTCTGATCACCGAAAACGTGGCGTAAACAGGACCTTTGCTGGTGCTGGAGCCAGCACCACTCCGAGCATAACTATACTGGCTGATGTTTCTCCTCCTTTTTTCCCACCTTCTTCCCCTCCGTCTTCTCCTTTCCGCTCCAGGTAGCAGTAGCTCAGTACTCCAGCAACTACTTTGCCGTCTTCCACTTTGAGAATTTCGCGGTCCAACGGAACCCAGACGTGCTGCTCAGAGACGTCCATCAGTCCCAGGGACAGACCTACACCCCGTCCGCCATCCGCTACGTTCTGTGAGTCCGACTTTAGCATCTCTGCTGCGTCACACACAAGACCTCCATGTGTTCGTCTGTCATCTTCCTCTAAAGCAAAATTGTCCACTCAAATTCGAAAATTCCTTATCGGCAGAGAAGCAACAGTATTTAAATAGGAAAAACATCCACCTTTTAGCCTTTCATTCTGGTCATGGTCCTTGGGGGCCTGGAGCATGTCTCAGGCCGATGTGATTCTAGAAATCCTACTAAGAGTATAATGATACAGTTTACTTATGATTCGCTTCGATAGAGGGGTCAAGGCTCATGGTTCGCAACCTTTCACACTCGCAAGATCTTGTCATTCCTATTTATTCCCTTTCAGGCATGCACATTTAGAACTGTCTTCATTCATTTTTTTTCCTGCAGTTTTTTCCTTATTCTGCAGAGTCCGGTGCAAAACGCACAAATAAAATCTCAAAGTGAGACTGAGCTTATGCCCATTTCTCCCTCTTCTGGTGAAATTGATTTCATGCCGTGGTGCCCCTGTTGCACCCCTCAACCCTTGAGGTGTGAGGCAACAGTGCAGCTCACTTCATCACTGTAAATTCATGTGAAATTGACCTGCTGTATGAATTGCCTCCCATTTCCACATTGAGTAAGTGAAGAGTAGCACCTTAAACTAATGTTCCCCATTCTGGTCCTTGGGGAGTCCACATTTACCACTACTACTGGGAACTGGGAGGGAGAAAAAATGTGGACCAGTTGGGACCAGATTGAGAAACACTGCCGTGAACAGTTTCCCCAGTTAAACGCATGACCATCTGACACATTGCCTTTTCTCAAATATTTTCACTTTGGATTTTTTTTTTTCGGTAAAAAAGGCAGCAGATATAGCATACAACTGGCCAGAGAACCTTAGCATAAAAGCAGTTTGGAAGCCCATTGTCTCAAAGACCTTTAGGGAAGCAGAGCAGGACCGGAGGGGGCGAGGAGGATTTAAGGAGTATTTGAGGAGCTTTTTGATGGAGATGGATGCCTGTCTGTTAATGGGCCTCTAAACCAGCACCAAGGATTTTAAGTGAATATCAGATGTGCTGTCGCGTTTTGATGATGCTGCCACAAGGAGATCCAACATGATACCTCATGTTGTTGCAGACATGCATGTGGCTTTCAATCCGTGAGTATTAGGGCTAAACCATCTAGGAAAATCTTACAGTCTTCCTCGTTTCTTGCCACAATCTGACAGTGCACTCTTCAGAGGGGGCATGTGGATGAAGGTACATCTCTGTCCCCCCCACCACCACCTTTCCTTCCCGTAGCACGGAAATGCTGGTCCAGGAGAGGGGAATGAGGCCTGACTCCAAGAAACTGCTGGTGGTCATCACCGACGGTAGATCCAATGACCCGAAAGACACGTTCGATGCAGTGATACCGCTAGCGGAGCAGATGGGCGTGGTCCGATATGCCATCGGGGTAACTGTGTTCCAATCATGACCGGGGGTGTCATGAGTCTGATGCTGGTCCCATGGTGACACTCACCTATAGCCTCACCTTCCAGGTCGGGAAGGAATACTCCATCAAGGAGCTGCAGCAGATCGCATCCTCTCCCAGCAACGTGTTCGAGTCGGACAGCTTTGACGCCCTCAACTCCATCCAAGAGCAGGTGAAGGAGAAGCTTTTTTCCATCGAAGGTAAAGTATCCGGACCGAAGCTGGATGTCATAAGCGGACCGGCAGGCTAAGCGAGTCAGTCAAGCAAACAGGAATCAAGTGTCGTGAAAGTCCAAGCATTTCACCAAGGGGAAAGTCACACAACACTGGAACCTCCAGTTCCTCAACAAAAGTCTCTGCTGTCCTTAAAGGGACAGCACTCCATATCTAAACCATACTGTGGCTGTCTCCATAATATTGTATCTTCTGTCCCTTCCATATGTGAAAACTCTTTATATTGTCCAGGTACCAGTAAGTCCACCTCCACAGCCTTCCAGATGGAGCTTTCCCAGGGTGGCTTCAGCACCCTGCTCACACAGGTGTGGGGGGGGGCAGGTGCCACGGGATCCACACCATCTCCTCAGCTGGAATGTTCGCCAACATTATGAGCCATGTTTTCTTTCTTCCCTCCCCAACAGGACACTAAGTTGTATGGAGTGGTGGGGGCGTATGAGTGGTCAGGGGGCATTGTGGAACAGCCACCTGGGGTAAATGGCTCCTTCATCAATGCTTCGGTTCAGGAGCCGGACATCAAAGACTCTTACCTGGGTGAGCATTGTGGGACTGTGAAGCCTGCGCCCCCACCTTCCTGTCATTGGGGGGCGCTGTTTCTTCTTTCTTTCCCTGGTGCTGAGCAGGGCCCAAAACTGAAACTGCCTTTGGCGTGTGTCCCCTGTTGGCGAGGGGGGGGGGTGGGGGCTGGATTCAGTGAAACTGATAGAGAGCAGAGTTGAGAAAGTAGTTCTTTATTTATGCGTTTGTGGTTAGCATAGCACTGGGCCCCGTACAGCCCCAGTCACTTTCTGCTGCATCTGGTCACTTCTCGTCATCGCTTCCTGTCAGGTGCTGATCTCATTCTTTAACCTCAGATACAAACAGGACACATGACTGTTAGCTAGCAGCCATTTCTCCATTTTGTTCACTTTTTAAAAGTGCAATTAATGCTTTCCCTTTCAATTATGCAAGTATGCTGTGTGCCAGTCTATGGCAGGCTGCTTTAGTACAGCCTGTATCTCCCTCTGTGTCACCATGTGGTAGGGCCCATCTCCCCCTCTGTATCGCCGTGTGGTTTGACCGGTCTCGCCCTCTGTTTCGCCGTGTGGTTTGGCCGGTCTCCCCCTCTGTATCGCTGTATGGTTTGGCCGGTCTCCCCCTCTGTATCGCCGTATGGTTTGGCCGGTCTCCCCCTCTGTATCGCCGTATGGTTTGGCCGGTCTCCCCCTCTGTATCGCCGTATGGTTTGGCCGGTCTCCCCCTCTGTATCGCAGTGAGGTACAGCCTGTCTCCCTCTCCAGGCTACTCTTTAGCAGTGGCCCAGTTGCATGGTAGCACGGTGTACTTCTCTGGTGCTCCCCGGTTCCGGCACATGGGCCTGGTGCTGGGATTTCAATGGCAGCCCACCCAGAACCAGTGGGCCATCACTCATCGGATCTATGGGACGCAGGTACGGGCAGCTGGGGACACGTGTATAAACGGCCTCACATTTAATGTTAATTCACTCGTATACAGTATATGCAGTGACTCCTCCTCCTCCTCTTCCCCATCCACGTCTCCCCAGCTGGGCTCCTACTTTGGGGCAGTCCTCGGTGTGCTACCCGTCTCAGGCCAGGCCGGGACAAACCTGGTGCTGCTGGTGGGGGCGCCCCACTTCCACGGCCCGGGAGTGGGAGGGGAGGTGCGGCTCTGTGCCCTCGAGTCTGAGGTAAGGCCTCCTGCACTGGGGGGGGGGGGGGAATTAAACGGGTAAAATTATAAACCGCTCTTAGTTAAAAATGCATGAAGGCACCCTCACGGCCCAGTCCCCACCCCCCCTGCAGCCCACAGAATGCCCCCACTTCCTCCGAGGCTCCCCCGGGAATGAGATGGGCCAGTTTGGGGCGTCTCTGTCCACCATGCCTGACCTCAGCGGGGATGGCTTTCCTGAGGTGGTGGTGGGGGCACCGCTGGAGGACGAAGGGAGGGGTGCTCTGTACCTCTTCCTGAGTCGTCCGGGAGGCCTTGACATGGAGCACAGCCAGGTTTGTGGTCACCTGCCACCGCTGCTGAGTGACACTCGCCCTTCCGGGTCACAGTGCACAAATATACAAATCGATGCTTATCGTTTGTGAATTTTAAGTCTTTGCATTCTGTGCTACAGAATAACGACTCCTATCACATTCTCTGTGCAGAGGATTCTGGGAGCGCGTGTGGACCAGAGACTGCGCTACTTTGGGCTGTCCCTGCATTCGGATGGGGACCTCAGCTCCGACGGCCTGTCGGACTTGGTAGTGGGGTCTCGAGGTGCCGCCATTGTGCTGAGGTATGGGGCAGTGTGACGAAGGGTTACATTCTTTACAGCGCCCCCTGTCTGCTTGGAGGAATAAAGTCTCCCCCCCCCCCGGATTCCTCCAGGTCGCAGCCGGTAGTGTGCGTGCGCCCCTCGGTTACACTGCACCCCGCCATCATTCCACAGGATGCCTTCCACTGCGCAGCCTTCCGTGATTACAACGCACCCGTCTCCATGATGACGGTGTGTGTTACTGTAGTCCCTGTTCACACGGGGAGAGTACGAGGTGTGTTCCCATGCTGAAAGCAGAAACCGACTAATTGCCAGACATAAATGAGTCATAAATGGAGGTCAACCAGCCTGGGCTGCTGTTGATGAATTAGAGCTCTCTCGCTTTGTGTGATGTTTTTCTTCTGTGTCACGTGACCTCAAGGTCCTTTTCCGATGGAAGTGTCCATGTCGATGTCTCTGGACAGTGGGAAAGCGCCTCCCCGCCTGCACCTCCTCAGATTCTCCTGGAGAGAAAATGTCTCAGAAAGCTCTTCAATGTGCTTCAACGTGACCATCAACATCCCGGTCTGTGTGTGTGTGTGTGCGTGCGCGTTCACACTCGTGTACTTTCGTTTCACTTCCCTCAGTGGTGATTTTCATGTCGTAATACACTTAATTAATAATCAGATTCATGTTCATATTCAGATTAATAGACTTTCTGATGAAGTAGAACAAAAAAGCAGAACAGCTTACATTTTGCACACACCACATCGTCAGCAGTTCCACTTGTATTAGAGACATGAAATATATATGGTAAAGCTCTCTCCCCCTCCCTGACAGGAGTGTATATCTGACTACACGGCTGTGCCTTTCTCGGGGCACCTCGCAGTAAGGGGGCACCAGGTGGAGGGCACAGGCGGGCTGAGATCTGTCCTGAGCCCCAACTGCCCCACCTCCTTCACATACCCGGTCAGCAAGGCATCGGGCACACGCGTGTGCATCACATACGTGTGCGTGTCACCCGGTGTAACTCTGCATGCCCTGTCTGCCAGGTGTTGCTGGAGGAGGTCTGCGGTGACGACAACATATGTGTCTGCGACCTTCAGGTGACCTTGAATGTCACCAGGTGAGACCTGAGGGGACATCCTTGTTTACTTATACTGTCCCTAAATCCCTTGCACAAGTCAGATTTTACGTTAAGTCAGATCCCGTACTTCCCGTACTATCCAGGAGACCTCAAAACACATACGCCAAGAACACACTAATATTGTATATTAAAGCATTGTTTCTCAACCTAGTCCTTGGACCCCCAGACAGTCCACGTTTTTGCTCCCTTGCAGGTCTGTGGACAGTCAGGGGGTCCCTGAGGTCTGCTTTGAGAAATAATGTTCTAAACAACACAAATAATCCAGAGATGTATCTCTGCTGTATCGCTGCAACATGGTTCCTGACTGTGCGTTTCCTCTGTTCTTCAATGTTTTCGTAATCCTTGCTATTGATGGTACCACCACCATCTGCCAAGTCCATCATCCTCATGTGCTGCCTTCTGCCACAAAGCAAAAGCACTAATGCGCTAACCCCATCAACTGTCCATATCTTCTCAATTTCCAGTCTAGTGGTCATCAAAGCCCCCGATTACCTGGTGGATCTTGTAGTCCACGTGTCCAACCAGGGTGAAGACGCGGCAGGGGTGGCCCTGACGCTGATCTCCCCGTCCTCGTTGTCCTTCAGCCAGGCCACCAAGGTCACCGGGCTTGATGGTACGGAGGCCGCTGCTCACGGTTACTGCTGATCATGCTGATGTCATTTCTCTTCTCTCCACAGGGATTGGGGCAGGTCAGTCTGCGATGCAAGTCCAGCAGTCTGGGTCTCAGCAACGTCACGCAGACTGTCTGCCAGCTGGGCTCCTACGCCCTCAGGCAGATGATGTCGGTGAGTGTGCATCACCCAGAACCTTCCATCGAATCCTAACCGTGGCACTTGCTAAACTTCGCTGTGTCCTTTATTTTAAACATCTGGTGAACAAATGGGTGCGTTGTCAGGATGTAACAGCCCTTGGTTAACAAGCTGCCTTCCCCCTCAACATCATGTTAATTGCTAATCCTACCAACCGTACTATGAAGGACATCGATTGGACTGTTATGTGGCCAACTGAACACTTTCCCCGGGTTTGCATGCTTAACCGGCAGAGTAACACTCTGTGCACACATTGCACACAGTACTTGCTCGCAGAACCTGCAGTAGAACTCCAGTACATCGGCTTACTCGGAGTACTCGCGCTCCATTCCAGATGGCGGTGCGAGTCTCACTGCAGGTCTCTGATCCCATGCAAGTGGAGGACGGCATGACCGTTACTGTGTCCGTCAACAGGTATCGTTCCGTCAAACCGCTTTGCACTGGTATTCCCCTGCTCCGTTAGCAGGTTACATGCATCGGTTGTCTCCGCTCTGTTCTGTGTCCTCCACAGCACGAACGAGAACAACACCACCCTCCAGGACAACTCAGCCGTCTGCCTCATCGCCACGCGGCTCCCCGTCAGCGTACATCTTAAAGAGTGGGTACGGGGGGTGCTCTCATTCCCCGGCCGGCTGCCCCCTCACCTCGCTTCGGCATCTGTGCTGCTTGCCCTTCCCCTGCTGTCCTGTGCATAGGCGTCTTTCCGGAGCCATCAGTGGTTCTATGGGAACGGAAACCGAACCTGTCTCGCCTGTTCATGGATGTGCTTATGCGTTGGCTTAGTGAGGAGACCCATAATGAGCTTCGTCGTGTCTCGCTGGCTGTGAGCGGATTCCACATGCGTGCGCGAGTCCCCACTCATGTGCATGTTCCCTGTACATGTCCCTGCCCGTGTGTCTCCTGTGTTTGACCCTTCAGCCTGTCCACAAACTGGTGCTAGTCTGGTCCTTCATGTCAGCCATATCGCTTTAGGAAGGACTCCACTCATTACCTGAACTTCCCAGAGAACATCACGCTGGAGCATGCCTACAGGGTACTGCCACCGCCGTAGGCGTGGGAATGATGACATCACGGTTGCTCAAATGTCCAGTGGAGGAAGTAACGGGGCCTGTGTTCCTCGCCCAGGTGGACAACGTTGGGGAGATGGAGGTCCCTCTCAATGTTAGCTTCATTTTGCCTCTTGATCTGGGCTCTGGCTTCAGGTGGAATGTGTCTCTTAGGAAGGAGGTCAGTGCAGAGCCCTCGTCCCCTCGTCCCTGTCCTGCCATCTGCCTGGGGGGTCTTACCGGTAACCCAGCGACTGAGTGACCATGTCTCTTTCTGTCTGTCTCTCCGTCCCTGTGTCTGCCTTCAGGGTCACACCACTATGGACTGCACCAACACCAACATCTCAACCCCGTCTACGCAGGTGAGCGCTATCTTTACTTACACTTCCTGTTGATTTCCTCATGAGTTTCCTGTATCATGATCATACTGTGAACCATGAAGAAGCCCCAGAGCGAAGTCATTTCCCGAAGTACCCTTAAGACCTCCACCCTCCTTGTCTGCTAGCACTGCAGTGCCCCGCCCTGCCGCCTGACTTACTGCGTTGTCCCACGGCTCCTACCGGGAACGCACATCGCTTTCACATTCGACGGAAACGTCAGTTCAGACTTTGAGGTGAAGCTATTTGCCAGACCCTGCCCTTAGCATTGACGCGTCACTGTATCAGTCGGTTGGTAGCCTGACTAACAAGGTCTTCATGCTGCTCTCTGGCGCCCCCGCAGGTCCCGGGGGCCTATGTGCGAGTGGTCACCTGGGCCAACATGTCCTTCGACCAAGCCCGGTACACCCAGTACCCCGCCGACCTGGCTCACAATCTCTCTGTAAGTGAGAGCGGTCCGGTGGGTCCATCCTGGGACCTGCGCCTAGCTGTGTGTGACCCTTGACCTTAAAAGATGCGCATCAGTTGTCCCCACTTTACAACAGCTGCTTTGCATCCTCAGCTTGTGACTGTGCTGGAAACAGCACCCAGATTCAACAAGGCTGCCATCATCGCAGGGAGCATCTTTGGGTCACTGCTGCTCCTGCTCATCACAGCTGTCATCCTCTACAAGGTGGGAAGCTGGGCTGGGGGCACGGGAGGGGGGTGGCGGGGCTGGAGCAGGCGGAGCAGGTCACAGTGCTAATATTAGGGTCATCGTGAACATCAGTACAGAGACTAGTGGTGTAACCTACTCAGAGAACCATGTCCCACCAGAGAACCTTCCAGTCACATGACCATACCCGCTTTCACTGTCATGTAGTTGGCGCACCAGCATTCAGGGAGTCCTCCCACCAGCAGGGGTCGCCACCTGCCTCTCCCTCCTAGTCATACCAGCCCTGTCAATGCTCACTTCCAGGACTCATCCTGCTGTCTTGCACCGCTGTTATTCCATTAGGCACCCACTGATGTTGTCTCACCATCTGCCATAATTAGCCCCCAACCCCCCACCAAGTCTGCCAGCTGCCACAGGCCTTTTTACTGTGGAGTGCATTCGTTAGTTTAACCACTTGAGTAAAAGCTCGTAATATGTCATGTGATACGCATTTATTTTCTATGAGCCAGTGAGGTGTAGAAGTTTCTGACCGACTACGATTAAACTCGACAAATTGGTTAGCGGAAGCATAAACATTTTAAATGCCTTGTTTTGTAAATGTTTCCTTTTGATATATCTTATTAGCAAACGTTTTTTAAATGACGATTTTGAGCTCGGGAATTTTTCGTCGCGTCAGACTAGTTGCTAAACACCAGAAGGAGGAGTGCCGCTTACAAGAAGTATTACTAAAACAGAATCTTCTAGAAATAGTTTTGAAATACTGAGTTCTGTATCCGGACGCTGATTCATGTGTACAGTTGCCCTGGTGACCGACAATCGGCCAATCACTTTTGAGACTTACAGAGCCGTCACTGACAATGAGAGGGTCACCACCTAACCATTTGCCCATTTCTCTCCTGTACTACCCTCCCTCTCCAAAAGCTCGGCTTCTTCAAGTCCCAACATGGCGACATATCTGAGACAGAGGGACCCACATCGCCCCCTGATGACAAACAGACGGTACTGTAGCCCAGAGCGGCCAGCTTTCACGGCCTCAGACAGCACACAGCGATCATAAAAGCACCCTGAGGCTGATGAAGTCCTGCAATGAGCCAGCAGCTTAGAGCAACAGATGACCAGCAATGTGGTATCCTCACGTGTGCCTGTGTGAACTGGAATTTTTCCAGTTTCATCTTTGTCTCTTTACTAAACAGTAACAACCCCATTTTTACCTTGGTTCTCCTGTCCTGGTGCTTTTTAACTTATTGACATCATAGCATTACTCTTTTGTGACACTGGGGTTGTGTTTAATTCTGGCTTTTTTAATGATATGAATAAAAAGAATCTGAACGTAACTTTGGTTCTGTGGTAATTCTGTGGGGCTGCTTAGGTGGGGCTTCGAACTTGCAACCTGCTGGTGAGTTTTAAGTAGGGTGACCAGATAATCCATGTCAGGGAGGACACTCGGAGCTACTTCAAGTTTTACAAACTACTTCTAAACTGAAAGGCTCCTGTGCTCGGCTAAATAGTTCAGCTCTGCTTGCGATTTGAACGGTTTGTTTTCTTGACTGAAAGACTCATCCAGCTGTTTCACATTAGCATTAGTGACACATGCATGATTATAGGAGACTGACCAATCAGCACGCAGCAAGTGAAATCCAGGTCCTTTTAATTGAAATGGTAATTTACAATTTCTGTCCTAGCTCAGTGTCCTCCCTGACATGGATTATCTGGTCACCCTAGTTTTAAGGATCTCTGTTGTTCCGTGAGTATACAGAGAGCAGACAGAAGCTGAAGTGGACCGTGGGGCGCCATCACAACTCACCGACACGCAGGAATCAGGAAGTGTGTCATAAATCACGACCTTTCGATTTAAGGCGCGGACAAACCCAGGAGGCAGGGTAGTTAGCGTTAGCATATTCACACGCTGAACTGTTTCCATGCTGCACAAGCTCTGGGAGTTCAGCTATTGGACGTGTAACTGATCAGGGACAGTTATTTTTAGCAGTAATCGGACATTCCAGCACCTGGACGGCCAGAGCAGGCAATACTGCCTAAATAAAACGATTCCATTAGTTCCTGTTCCCAGGACGGTGAACAAATAGGTAACGATTAAGTGAACAGCTTAAGACACACGAGTAACTGATAAAAACGGCTTCATTCAGCTTGGGTTCTCTCAGGCTATGCCGGCACATTCCTCCCATGTTGACAGTAGTGTAGGATGTTTCTCTCAGCTCGCTAACCCAGTAGCTCCCAACCTTTTTTGACCAGTGACCCCATTTTGACATCACAAATTTCTGTCGACCTCATAAACATTATTTTTTTTCCTCGAATTAGTTTCTGATCACTGTGTTGCAAATACGTAGCATAGTAGCCAGATTAATGCACAGAATTACATTTTATTTCCCCTCATCACATGTACAGTTGAAGGCTGAAAATTAATACTTAATTTCTTAAAACAATGAATTAGGCCTACGCGGCATCTTACACAGGCCACGGTGTGCAGTATTACTGTCTCTCTCAGCTCACCACATTTAACGGGATGGCTGAGTCTGCACACCTCGCTGCAGCCTTTCAAATTCAGGCGCTGTAGTAGACCGAGGGCATCCCAGCTCCGACGCAACATCCAGTCAGGAACGGCACTTTGCCTTAATACAGGCAGTCAGGACTTTACCTCACAGCACCCATTTCAGCCTTTCTCTGTTCCTTTCAAACATTGAAGGAAACTTTCGTCATATTTTGTCATTTTGGCGTCTGTTGCTCCGGCTCAGGGTACCACATTTGAATTCCAGGCGACCCCACGTGGGGACACGACCCCAAGGTTGAAAAACACTGGGCTAACCTCTGACCTCTAGTTTTGTAACAAAAAAGGGCAGCATTTGGACAGAGCCCAGCATCCGCAGAGATAGGGAGAACGTGCTGGAGATTCGCCACAGACACAATATTAGCTTCAATTCTGGGAAACAAAAAAAAAAATGCTTGACTTTCCGAAAAACAAAGCACGTTTACAGAATTACCAAGCAAATCTGTGTACCTGCTTTTAGAAACGTTACAGGATGGTGATGCTTACCGAAACCTTCTTCCCTATATTCATAACATTAGTAAATATTTATATATATCATACAACTCCTTCAGTTTCTCCCCGATCCAGACCAAACTCAGGCCTCATTAAAACCCAGTTGATTCCATCTTCACCTAAATGCACGCTGTCCAGGAAGCAAGTCAGGGTGTGCGTGCACAATGTGACCACACACAGGATAGGCACTGTGTCTGTCTGTGTGTGTGTGTGTGTGTGTGTGTGTGTGTGTGTGTGTGTGTGTGTGTGTGTGTGTGTGTGTGCCACGCGCGTGAACATTAGAAACCCAGGGGGTTGGGGGTCACGACTCCCCCGTTCTCCACCAGCGCTGCAGAGATGTTTCTGATGTTTCTGTAGATCTGTTTGCTGGAGCTAGACCTGAGCTCCTTCATGTTCTTCATGATCCTGTCATGGGCCTGAGGAAGAGGAGGATGGACAAAAAAAAAAAAAAAACACTGGTGAATAAATCAGGCGAGATGAGATCATACCCGGCCGGTCAAGAGTTTCAGCTGCAGGTCCTGTACTGGCTCTACTGTTGGACCTTTGAGCTGGGTGAATGTTCACAACTCCCTCCATCTTGAGATAAATGCATCTGGAGAGCAGGTATAACGACGAATCAAAGCATGTGAAGGAGGACGGTGGGATGCAGGCCTCACCTCCACACACCAGGTCTCACACAGGATCTTCTCATGCTGGGCGGAAGGGAGACTCTGACTCAACGAGCGGGAAGCCCTGGGAAATAGATAGGAATCATCATGCTAAATCTACATCAGCCAGGGGATAAAAGAACATAATCAGGAGTAACGATATTCAAGTGAAGTTCAGCCCTCGGCCACTGTGACGTTGTTAATCGCCAGGGCTGTGTACACACACATTACCTGGAGAGCACGACCACCATTGCGTAGAGGTCGATGGCTCCGTCCGCCACCCTCTGCAGCACCAGCTGTTCATCTGGAAAGAGGAATGGGATTGCTATGACAACAGCGGGGAGCTACGGCATATCTGGTTGGCTGCATGCTTTGAGACCTGGGATGGCCCTTTGGCGGCCCCTGGTGGTGAAATGTGGAGCTGGTCGGGACACAGACTGGCCCTCTTACCAATGATCTTCTTGCCGTGTTTCAGCAGCAGCTCCTCCACGGTGAGGCCGAACTGCTCGATGGCCTTCACCACCTGTGGTGGGGACACCCAGAGTGAGCAGTGAGGGACAGGGGAGACGGTGAGGGGACACAGTTTGGCAGCAGGCGGTTAAGGGCCACAGGGGCCCGCCTCACCAGGTCCCCGCTCTGGGCAAGATCTGGATGCACGGTCCCCTGCAGCGTGAGCCCTGAACCCAGACCCGCCTTCCTGCACACGCAGAAAAGAAGCACGGTCACATGACCTGCCCTGCCCTGCTGATGCATGCTGGGAGGTGTGTGAATGCACTCACCTCCTGACCCGTTTGCCGATCTCTCCTGTCAGCAGTCCCAGGTTACCAACTGGGTTCTTCAGCGCCCTCTGCAGGCCCTTTAGCTGATTTCCAGCATTCTGCCGACAGAGCACCGTGCTTTATGTCATGTGTCCTCCCCCAATAGACCGCAAGGGGGGGTGTGCGTGCGCCGCCCGCTACCTGGAAGCCGTTGAGCGCCACGAACAGCCGCAGGATGTCGTTGGTCCCCTCGAAAATCCGGAATATTCTCAGGTCTCTCATCACCCGCTCGACGCCCGCTTCCTGAACATGGAGCGCGTCAGCCAGGTGGCGACGGGGACTCGCACGCATGCAGCACGTGCACGCCGGCGGCTTAGCCTCACCTTCATGAAGCCCATGCCTCCCAGTATCTGGATGCACTCGTCCGTCACGACCCAGGCCGCCTCCTGCCAACAAAGACCCACCACCGGTCAAAGACCCCCAGATGGGCAGACCCCCTCCAGGCACAGCTGACACTCTACTCGGGGGTACTTACAGATGCGAAGATCTTGCTGATGGCGGCCTCGATCTGGAACTCCGAGGCCCCGCTGTCCATGTTGCCGCTGACCATGTAGGCCATGGACTGGGTGGGGGCAGGAAGGAATTAGAGATAGTGACACAGGTGGAAGCTCTAAGGTGGCATGATGGCTTGCGGCGACTGACCTCAGTGACATAGTGTAGCATTGCCATGCGTGCCATCTTCTCCTGGATGATGCCATAGTTGTGGATCTTGTTGCCAAACTGTGTCCTGTTTACAGCGTGGTCCACCTGTTATGGGGGGGTCAGTGTGGTAGGCACGGGGGGGTGGAATCGTCCTGCTCTTCCCCCAGTGCCCCTGATCCTGTCTCCCAAGCACCACCAGGGGGCGCCGTAGCGAGACAGGCCACTTACCGCCTTGGCGATGACACCCTTCATGGTGCCCGCCAGTGCTGCCGCCATGCCAAAGCGCCCGTTGTTCAGGATGTTCATGGCCACCTTGAAGCCGCCACCCACCTCCCCCAGCACGCACTCGGCTGGCACGCGCACGCCGTCGAAGTACACCTCAGCTGTGTTGGACGCCTTGATGCCCATCTTCTTCTCTGGGGGGCCACTAGGGGCAATAAAGAAACAGTCAGAAAGTGCCATTTACAAAGGATGAAGAAGAAAAACATTGAACAAAAAACATTGTTTCCGTCACCCTCCACTTTCAGCTCCTCCCCAAATCCACACCCCCGACCAGCCACCCCCCCTCACCTCGTCACACCGCCGAAGCCCCTCTCCACGATGAACGCAGTGATCTTGTCCTTCATCTCCCCGGTCTTCTCGTCCTTCACCGCAGTCTTGGCGAACACGGTGAAGATCTCAGCCAGGCCGCCGTTGCTGGGCGACACAGAGCCAGAGCGCGTCACGCATGGCGATGCGGCGTCATGTGCGCGTACCGCCGATGGAGCACGTCCCTACCTGATCCAGATCTTGCTCCCGTTCAGGGTATAGTACTTCCCGCAGGGCGAGGGAACGGCCGTCGTCTTGATCGATGCCGCGTCCGAGCCGCTCGCCGGCTCCGTCAGGCAGAAGGCGGCCACGTGCTCACCTGCGGTGGATGGGTGTTACCACGGCGACACAGCAGCGCTCACCTGTGAGCGTTTATGGCGGCCGGACCTGGAGGCTGAGCTCCGCTCTGCACGCTCACCTGAGGCCAGCTTGGGGAGATACTTCTCCTTCTGGGCCTTGTTGCCGAACAGCAGGATTCCCTTGAAGCCTATGGACTGGTGGGCGCCGAGGGTGATGCCCACCCCCAGGTCGTGCATGCCCACGATCTCCACCAGCCGGGCGTACTGGGAGGAAAAGAATAGGGGTTCCCTGTGAGTGTCCCATCTGGTCTGACGGGCCACGCCCATCAAACCCCATCAAACCCTCCCTCTGGACTCCCTCACCTGCGTGTTGTTGAGGCCGAGCCCCCCCAGGTGGGCGGGAACCTGCAAACCAAAGGCCCCCATTTCCTTCAGCCCCGCCATGGTGTTCTCCTCCACCATCTCCAGGGTCTCGTTCTTCATGGGGTCGTTGACCTCCTTTACACGCAGGTGGTGGGGGGGGGGGGGGGGGGATAAAACATGTACAAATCACGGGGAGTTGAATAGGGTAAGGAACAGGAGCTGAATTAAATCACACCAAGAAAAAGAAAAACCGCACAAATAAAAAAGCG
>JAODKE010000101.1:10678558-10693606 GCA_026779605.1 Mormyrus hasselquistii
GCCCGTTGCTTCCGGGATAGGCTCCAGACCCCCCGCGACCCATTAGGATTAAGCGGATTGGAAAATGGATGGATGGAAGATTATTTATAGAAAAGTGCACAAATAATATATTAGAATCCATAAACTACGTTATAACAACAGTTTAGAAAACTTTGTTTCTGTGACATTTGATGCAAACTTAGTTGTGCCATGAACGGCCATTTTCTAGGTTTTCATGTTGGAGACGCTTTTTATTGTATGGGCCAGAAAAATAGAATAACAAACTATATATTATTTAATAATAAACAAGATTTAAAACTAAAATCCAAATAATTCTTCTTGTCAACATTTAAAAATGGGAGTCAAGACATGGGGCCTTCAACACATTTAGTGTAAATGCTGTATTTCAAGTATTTGCCTTTAATTTAATTTGTTCATGATGCACTCGACTCTAAAAATCAATAATGAAATTCAGAGTATTCTTATATTACATATTCCGAATGGCTACACTGGAATGGCAATTAAATGTAGGTATGCACATTTTTCTGCTTTTTGCAGAGACAAAAAATAGAATTACAAAGACATACATTTTCGTGCGCCTTTTTTATTAGACACTGATTATTCAGTTCAGTAGCTTCTCTGCATGAAGAACTGCCTGGAGCTAACAGGCTGTACCTGTGATTAAAAAAAAAATAGGAGATACTAAAGAAGTAGCTAATGAAAAATAGATGTTTCTTTAACAAAAACATATTTAGAACACTGCTGCTGAGTGATCTGTTTGATCAGGTAGAAAGTTCTGAATTTTATTCATCTATAGCAACAAACATTGTTGTCATTTTAGTCAAACATGCACAATAGTCATTGTGATAAATTCTTTATTTGTATGCATTTGCTTTATTTGTATACATAATGCAGTGCATTTAAACATCTGTAGAATATTGAATACTTCTGATAATTCTTTGAAAACAGTGTGCAGTGTGACGCTTTAGTGAAATAAGATTGATCTGCTGACCTGAAGATCCTTTCTGTAGTGGAACAGGCGCTCTGCCCAAGGAAAATATGTAGCTCAAAGGACAGAGAGCCAGAGTGTGTGCAATATATCAGCAGTGTTTTGCTGTTGTGATGATACCAAAGATTCAGTGCTTAGCTGTGGAAAAACTGAGGTTTTCAACTGAAGGAAAATTATAACCAGACCCAGTATGCAATTGAACTGACTTGGAAGAAAAAGTTATTGTCATAAAGTATTTTAGTTGTTCAGCAGATTCAAAGATGGCAAATTGGAGTGGAAAAGAGGCCAGTTTACCTAGAGTAAGGTTTAGTTTATCAGAATATGTACCATGAGAAAGTATACAGATGACGCATGGAGAGTTTACCAGAGAAAAGCCCCGCAGCTACATTGTTTGGTGAATTAATAACAATATTATACATAAACATGCTGTGTCAAGCTCCTGAAAACGCTCTTGACTATTCTAGAATGTAGGCCTATTTGTTCTTATGACAAGAGCAGCAAATATCAATTTCATTTGGCTATTAGTACTAGATGTTGGTTTGCTAGTTAAATTACTCATTGATGCTTGCTGGCACTAACCCATTGTTTGAAAAGGACACTTATTGTTTTAAATATAATATTAGCAGTAATGTTGCCAACCTAGAATGAGGTTATTTAGAAGTAATGGACAGGTTTCATTAGCTATGCATGAAATTAACATGCAGATATTTCCATGCTAAATAGCAGCTGGAGCAAGCTAAGGCTATTGTCGAAAAGTGATGGAAACGCTTATCAATCTCCTTCTGCATAAGTGAGAGCACATCAAGTGCCGTGATTTCCAAAGGACTGCTTAAAATGAGCACTAATATGTGTTTTGATGACCAAGGTAGTGCAACGGCCTCAGAACTGGGTTTTCAGCTAGGGCTGTTGTTGTGCAGTTGCCCAGGGCAACAAGAACACACAGGCATGCCTTCAGTGGTACTCCTTGAGCTGGGATTAGTGATTGAGAAAGTCAGGCCAGCCATCATGGCAATGTCCCACAATGTCTGCAAAGCTGGGAAATATGTTTGTCTATCACTGTTGAAAGGGTCCCACCTACAATATATAATATAATACCAATTTGACTCAAAGCATTAAACTGATGATCAACAATCACTTTCATTCCTTTCTGTGACAACGTGAGCATGTCTGTGTCAGCCATCAAATTAACTCTTCCAGTTCATAAAACTATTCTAAATCTTGCCACTTGGGGGTGCTGGGTTTCTGCCTCAATATTTCACAGAGGAAATTTATGACTGTTTATGCTGCAGTTATGCTGGTATCATCTCAAATATGTTCTCTGAGACACACAGGAATCCTTCTGTTTTAAACTTAGCTGTTAAACCGTGGGTAACATCTGTTTTGTCTGGTATAAAATCCCCATTGGTCACATTTAATAGCACGCCGCTGAACATCTGCACAGACATTGTTTACTCAGGTAAAATTAAAATAAGCCACGGAATAATTTTCTTGTGCTGCAATTGTAGTAATAGTTTTGGGATGTCTGAAATTTTTTTGAATGAGTCCCTTTGTTTAGATTTGTTTATGTAACCTGACCTGTCTCACTCCATTGTCTGTATCCAGTTATGATCAGCAGAATATGTCTCATCAAAGAAGAACTACAGCTGGATCATCTTTTGAAGAAAGCCTTACTTGTCTTACTTACTTGCTTGCTATACTTCCTACAATCAGCAGGGGGATCCAGGAGGAAAAAGAATGGCATGAGTTTGGAAGAGTTCCAAGCAGTATTGTGATCAGTACTTGGCTCTGAGCTACGGACCAACCAAATGGAGATGCTCTTCAAGAGGGTAACTATGCCCACACGTGCCAGACACAAACATCAGAGCTTTAAGGTGATGATTCTGCCCAATAACATGCAGCCAATTGTCCCCTTTGACAGGTAGATATGTTCTGTGACGGCTTTGTGGACTGGGACAAATTATGCTGGAGAGGTACAAGGAAAAGGAGTTGATCTCTCAAACTAGAGACCCATTTCTTACCACACAGCTACAGATCAGACACTGACAAAATATAAAAGGTAACATGATTTTCACTGCTCTTTACATGCAACTCACTGTGCTGTATTTCTCTGATCCCTCATTGTTTGGTTACATCCCCAACCTCCCCAACAGCAAGAGCCAATGACTCATGTCCTGGCAGTATTTCAACTCCCAGCGCTGCATTTTATGTCTGTCAGCAAAAAGGGCACTCTAATCACCTGGGACAGCAACCTGGAAATTATGAGGGCTCAACAGGTAACCCCACCTAACAATAGATCCTAACTTCTGATTCATCCATTCACTCCTCCTGATAGTAGTTTCTAACTTCTGATTCATCCACTCACTCCTCCTAACAGTATTTCTAACTTCTGATTCGTCCACTCACTCCTCCTGACAATAGTTCCTGACTTCTCACCCCCACTGATAAATAGTGCCTGGCTTCTGATTTGACCACTAATGAGTTTTCTGTCAATTTATGTATCAATGAAGTATAAATTCTTAACCCTGAAATCCCCATGATCAGTGTGTTGATTTACAAAAACTCCTAGGCGACACCAGTGAAGGAGACAGGAACAAAAGGAAGTTCAGGAAGTTGGCGACCGATGCTGTCTACATGCCTAATGTCCACAGGATTGCTGTTGTCACCACCAGCAGGGACATCCACTTCTTTGATGTCTCCATGTGCAACAGTTTCGAAGAGTTCCAAGGCCCAGATTTCCAAGTAAATATTGCTTTATTTAAAAAATTACACGTCTTTTATTTTGTTCATGGTTTATCGCAGGAATAAAAACTTTTCCAACTGCAGTTTACTACTGGCATGGGCATTATTAGGTCCCCGAGTACTTTAGTCCCGATGCCAATTGTCCTTCAGAAACCTACAATGTCAAGCCCCAGGTAAGCTTGACTTAGCTGCTGATCTTTTCTATAGCTAGAAACTTCCCTGGCTACTGGTATGACTCAGATGGTAGCTTTGTCTCTATAACAGTGTTTCCCAATCCAGTCCTCGGGGACCTACAGACAATACCCATTTTTGATCCCAGCAGGAAGGGAGCAAAAATATAGACTGTCTGGCAGGGTGCTGGGAAGGAGCAAAAACTTAGACTGTCTATGGGTCCCCATGGACTGGGTTGGGAAGCACTGCTCTACATTACCGAATGTCACTGATATCTGTTAAAAATCTTCATACAGGTAAATTGAAATAGGCATAACATGATGTTGGAAAAAAATATTCTCTTTGATCCCTCCAAAGGCCAAAAAATGTTGTTAATAGAAATTATTTTGGGTATTGACTAAAATAAATGAATCAGTTGTCTATATATGGGGTATAAAGAGTTCTTTTACACATATGTAGGCTCCAAATTCCTTTACTAACATTCATTTGGGTATAAAAATGATAGTCAAGCCCAGTTTCCAGTTTTTTGGCTACAATGGTTTAAGGAAATGCATTTGAAATAGGATGACTAGTGGATCACACTTGACCATTGGTCCATGTAACGAAGTCTGTTTGACTTGCTGATATTTTTTCTTTCACGAGGAACAGTGGCTAAGGTGATATTGGCGTGGGGACCTGAGTGAAAGTAGGGGATAAAAATGCACACTTCTCAGTTGTGATGTTTCCTCATTGGTTCAAAATACAGGCGAAATTGTTGCGCAATTGTGGCTCAGTTGACTGAAAATGTCAAACTGCAATTTTCTTCAACGCAGTTAGACATTTAGTCATTTCAGCATCTGACAGAAAGGGGTAGTATGGTCAACTAACAAGACACAAACTGCTGTGTAGATGGTATGGGGGAGGGTGTATGGGGGGGGGGGGGCAAGGGGATTGGCAGGGATGCCTGAGCATGTGCTTCTTTGGTCCAATTGATTGAATGTGCTTCCATTTTGAGGTCCTGAGTACCCCCATGATTACCGACTTAGCAAATGGTCTGCAAATTTAGAAAATTTGGGATTATACTACACCTGTAGAGTATACTACACACATAGAGCCCAACAGGTTTGCAACAAATGATTATATCAATGGGCTAGTAAATGGAGAAACAACAACAGAAAATATATGACCATGAAATATTATTATGGATTTCAATTTCCTCAGCATGTGCAAAAAGCAAGAAATATGTGGTTAGATGTGAAAGAATGTTGTAGACAATAGCAAGACTGTGTAATAAATAAGAGAGCAGGAAACAAACAGATTAAACAGCCATGCTTTTTAAGCTTTGTTTGCTTTTGCCTTTGTGGTTTTGAAATGCATTTTTCCTGCCTCCATCAAATAATTTCAGGTAAACAAACTATTTTAAATAATAAGCATGAGCTAAAAATATTATTTGTTGTTGAAACACAGGAAAGGGAGAAGTAGATCAGGTTTGGGACGTCTTTGAGGAATTGGTCACTGATCCATTTCACAACATTTCTGTATTTACTTTATTGTTCTTTGGGAATTTTGGGCAAGATAAAAACCCACAACAACATCACTTTGTTTTCCAGACAGAATGTATCTGGCAGATCAGTTTTTTGGCAGAAGATATTTCCAGTGAGAATAAACCCGCTCTGTGATTCCCCATCGTGGGAGCAAAAGCGTTTCTGTGTTCAGCAGTCTGAGCCCGGAATAATCTTTGTCTGAGCGATAATATTGAAAGAATATTATAGAATATTTTCTGCCAGAAAAAACAGCAAACATCTCAGAAACTAATACAGGGAGCTGACAGCACTTCTTGACTGTGTTAAGGACTTGCATTTATATTCTGCCTACAAAGTAAAACCTGAAAGGTGATGTTGAGAACTCATGGATTAGTACCATAATGGTGCGAATGACAAACTAGTCCAGATTTCAGATATTTATTACAAATGATGTCAACACCCCATTGATCCATTGAAGAGCGCAAAAATTAACTAACTGCAGGCAACAGTAATGTAACCGCAGTGTTCCTCGACCTTAGGTATGTGACAGCACACTCTACCTGCTTAAGCTCCGGAACACAACTGCTGCCTGACATTTTGTCCAAATATTAGGGTAGTCCTTGACGCCCTTGGCTCCCATTGCAATGTGGCAAATCTGAGCACTAACTGTCAGACTGTCAGACTTTATTGGCTGAAGGTCTACAGGACACACCAAGTCAGAGAGGAACCTACAGCATCAAACCGTGCAAAGGAAGTGTGTGGTGACATCCGTCTGGCAGCAGCACAAATGTAAGCAACGAGAAGAGCCTGGCTTCACAGTACCACATGTGGACGAAATAACCAGCCCTACAGGGTTCCTGCAGTCGCCACCCTCATATGGTGATTAGCATGGCAGTGACAGATTTACAGTAACAGGCATGTCTGCTGGAAGAGAGCCTCTGTAAGCTACTCTAAACTACATCCTTGTGCTAATTAATTGAAACAAGTTGTCACATCTACAGTATATGCAGACAGACTGATCACAGTTAAGATGGACATCACAGTTACATTAATTCATGTTTATAGCCTTGTGTCTGGATTTAGGACTTGGTGGATTGATAAAAATTGCATGGCAATAACCCTGGACGGGGTTCCAGTCCATCACGGGGCACACACTACATTTATGCCTATGGGGAGTTTGGTAACTAGCATGTTTAGCATGTTTTTGGACTGTGGGGGGAAACCATAGAACCCGGAGGAAACTCCACAGCAACACAGGGAGGTGCCTCAACCCCCATTCACACATACATGGATGGCTGAAGCACAGCAACAGCACCCAGCTCTAACCCCACCCGAGCAGACCTGCCAGTCTGTGGGCACAGTGCCTCCTCTCTCTATCCACCCAGTCATATCTGCCAGCTCTAACCAAATCCCAAGCAGGCCTGCCAGTCTGTGGGCATAGTGCCACCTCTATCCATCCACTCAGTCATACCACCCAGCTCTAACCCCACCCCAGCAGGCCTGCTAGTCTGTGGGCACAGTGCCTCCTCTCTCCATTCACTCAGCTCTAACCCCACCCGAGCAGGCCTGCTAGTCTGTGGGCGCAGTGCCTCCTCTATCCATTCACTCAGCTCTAACCCCACCCGAGCAGGCCTTCCAGTCTGTGAACATAGTGCCACCTCTATCCATCCACCCAGTCATACCTCCCAGCTCTAACCAAATCCCAAGCAGGTCTGCCAGGCTGTGGGCATAGTGCCGCCTCTCTCCATCCACTCAGTCATACCACCCAGCTCTAACCGCACCTGAGCAGGCCTGCCAGTCTGTGGGCACAGTGTTGCCTCTCTCCATCCACTCAGCGTACTCTCCTCCCAGTTGGCTGTGAAAACCAACAGGTCCCAGGCCACTACTACATCTGTGTGACAACTTGTTTCAGGTAATTTGCACAAGGTATAGTAAAGATCCAACTCCAAAGATCTAGCTCTTTGTTACTGGGCCGTGCAACCACACAAGAAAAAAAATTAAATACATAATAACTGGTAAAGATTTATGTTCAAGTCCCATAAATAATTCCAAAAACAATTGCTACTTCCTTACCAACACGCAAAAAAGCCTCTCAAGCAAAAAGAAAAGCTTTCAGAAGGCAGGTCTTTTACAAAAGAATGGGCATCAAAAGTCAAATAGTCATCTATTGCAGTTTTCACAGGACATGAGAATCGTCATTAAAGAATAGTGCCTGCTGGTATGGTGAACGATTGGCCGTGCCTGGTAAATGTGGCATAGGTCCTATGCCATAGGGGCTACTGTGGGTAAGGGAGAACAAAAGGAGATGCCACTGACTCACTTCTCACCAGACCAGGAAGGACAGAAAGCTGCCTCAGCAGCAGCCTTCTGAATCATGAGTCTGATTGCAGTGCTCAGGTTACACCATTGGGGCACAACAGACAACGCCCGTCTGTGAACTTGGAGAGGGAACTCAAGCCTAGGCCTGTCGGAGGGTGCTGCAATCGTATCTGATAATTGAGTCTGATGCTCTGTTGAAGAGCCTCCTTTTCTCAAGTCTGTGGAAAATGTTTTACCTCTAGGAAGAAGAAGTTCAAGTTTACATGTTTAGTGGTGTTTACTCCTTGCTTGCTGTTAACAGATTGGCTTTAGGCAAAATGATTGTTCTTGCACCAGTAATTCAGACTCTTGTAAAGAGGTGGAGGGTGCTGAGATCGTCACAGTAAGGGAGCTTCTCAAGACCCATCCATCACTGTGCTAATCCTGTCACTGAACCATGCAGCATTGTGGTTGTGGGCCTGATGACGTAAGGGTCAGTCCTCAGGGAGTCTGTCTGCGTCAGCCAGAGAAGTGGTGTCCTGTCGAGGTATGGAAGAATCAATGTTTGGGTCTAAAACCACACAAATTTGCAATTTCTCGAAAGGAACATCTTCTTGGCTTCGCTACATTGGAAAGTATGTGAACTTTCGCAACAGGATGATCAAAGGAAATTGGCTATTAAGATTTAATAGCTAGATTTCATTAAAAGCATAAACAGAAGAAGTAGAAAGTGTGAACAAAAGCACCAACCAAGGTGCTTAACTGACAAGTATCAAGTAAGAAAATGACCAGTCTCGCTAATTAAACTATGTGTTAATCAATAGTTTCTTTACCCTTCATTTCCCTACATAAAGTCACATGCTTTGACTTCTGCAAGGATTTCAATCTGATGGTAACTGGGGGCGCAGACCCTTCTGTGAGGCCATCGGATCTATATGTGGCTAGTCGTCCAGTGGCCAACCTGCATGGTCACTGCACCACAGTGCTGTACGTTGCCATCTACAAACAGCTGGGCCATATCTTCAGCTAGTCCAAGGACACTGTAAGCTGCTCCCTAGACTGGTTGAAAGTGTTGGTTTCTTGTTAAGGGAAAAAACAATAATTAAAGAGACACTGATTGCTATCCACCTCTACTGATTCTTGCCAAATCAGTGTGTAATCAGGGTCACTGGCTCTCTTCTTTCTAGAGTATTTGACTCACTCAGTCTGGATGGCCCAAAATACTGTACAACCTAATTAAGTAGTGCCTAGTTCTTAAAAAAGTATACTTCGGTCTGAAACTCTGTTAAATTGCTTGCAAGTAGATCTTTACTTTATGTCCAATTGAGCTAAAGCAGACTTTGGCAAGGCAGTTCAACAGCAAATGTAAACTCAAAGCAGCACAGCAGTTCAGTTACATAGAGAATATATATATATAAATATATATATTTTTTTTCATGAGCTTGTGTGCATGTGTGAGTGATGTACTGTGTCTGTGTCCTGGAATGGAGTATTGTTTGTGAGCACTGACTATGTTGAGAGTTGTCCTTCTCATGGATGAAGGTGCTGAAACTCTGGAATATCCAGTTGCCATTGAAGTTCCCCTGTGTGGGGGTCTTCGCTTCCTTGAAGCACGGGAACTTCCTCTTCCTGCTGCTTTTTGCTGCGCCTCATGTGCCATGCTGAGATTATTTGGATCTGCTGCCTAACCCTAACCATACCCCTATCCCTAACCTGGAGCACCTGAGCACTAAGGGGGCATGTCTCCTCACCCATGGTGCCACCATCTCCTGTGCCCTCTACAACCCCTTCCTGAAGCAGGTCAGCTACGTACATTCCAGCATGTTCTAAAGGACATGACAGAAGCTGGACTGCTTTGTCATTTGTATAAAACAACGTTTCCCAACCCAGTCCTCGGGAATTCCCAACCAGTCCTCATTTTTGCTCCCTCCCAGATCCCTGCCCTACAGTACACATTTTTACTCCCTCCCAAAATGCGGGAGTTGAGAAACACTGGTATTAGAGACCAATATATCTGTTCTTCTCAGGTGGAGACATGGTGTAGGACCTCCACCATCTGTGTGATGGGTGCAAAGCATCTGCAGATGTGCAATACCCACAGGCAAGAAGAGATCACCTGCATGACCTTTGACCCCTCACTTCCCTGACTTGATACTGAGGCATGCAATGGCACCATCAAAGCAAAAATACAATTATATGGTGTAATATCTAGATAATTACTTGGTGCAACTGTTGCGTAGATGTATAGTTTAGGACGGGGCTATTCAAATCACGATCCTCATGGTGTGAGCGCTGTTTTGCCTGTGAACCAGGTGTGAAGCCTCTGTGGGAATCAGAATCAATAATTATTAAACCAGCTACCTGAAAGAACTGAAAACAAGGCTTGGATTTGGAATCGAGGCCCAGATTTGGTTTAAGAGTACAAGCAAAATAACTGAAAAGTACTTAATGTCTGTAACTGCTATTCATTTTTTTCCAGTGATTTTTCAGTGATCTGTTAGAGCTGTGGTGTTCTTGGGCTTCATTTTTGCAGGTGTTGAATATGCTAAACAGCCATAAAACAATTTACAAGCTTGAAGCCACGGATGAGGCTGAGGTCACAGGTGTTCTGTTTCTCCAGAGCAACAAGATTCAAGCAGTCAGCTGGAGTTGGAATATAACACAGTACAATATTGCTGACTCTAATGTGCGAGCCATTCGATATTTTTTATAGCATCTGCAGAACAGTACATTTGAAATTTCATAGTTTTTTGTCTTTATTATTTTGTGAAACCGCACATAATCAGTTTGTTCCTTTTTAATGCAAAAAAGTCTGGAAGCAATAAGAGAAAGACCATTTTTGCATCAGGCTAAAGATGAAAATGACTCCACAATGCATTTCATGAAACTATATTTCATTCTCTATTGTACTCTGAATTTTGGTTTTGTGGCTGCATTTCTAACAATATTATTCTACAATACAGTACATTTTTACCAATTTCAAACCGCGCAGAACGTAAGACATGCTGGGGAGAGAGTAACCATGTGGATGATGTGCAGGCCATCTATGTGCCTGCAGACACATCCTGGAAGTCTGGCCAGCTGCACAGAGAAGCTACCCTGGCTGTGGATAATTGTCCAGCCTGGGTCCTACTGGCCACCGCTAGTTTTGATGGGGAGGTCATCTTCTACAGCCTGGACACTCAGAAACCTTTTGTCCACATATGGTCTCCTTCTAGATAACCTAATATTGAAAATTGATTGTTGATTGAATGTTTTGACTTGTAGTGTTCCAACGTGGATGCATACTAGCCATTTAAATAACTAGTCACGAATGGAGATGGTATGGGGGCTCAGTGCAGGGGCGCCATAAAGGGGGGAGAACAGTTACTGTAGGATAGTTCCAAGGGGCGACAGGGGCCCAATATGATATGCTTTCACAGGGCCCAAAATCTCTAACAGCACCCTTGGCTCAGTGGATATAGTTATTGCCTCAAACATTCATGGCTGATTCTGGCTATATGTGTTGGTTTTCTTTGCGTTAAAGGGGATTTTCGCTCTGAGCTTAAAAACATGTGACTCTGATGAAACTATGATTTTAATTTGCTCTTTGTATGTGTGAGCACCCTACCCTCTATAAACAGGCCCAGGAACACCACAACCCTGACTTGGATACATGGCTGTTGAAAATAAGTGGATGGAAACTATTAATAAAGTACCAGACAGCCATTGTTTTCTGCCACTTCATTAAAACACACATTAAAACAGCAGCTCAAGGCATATAATTGCTTGCAGTCGATATCTGTTTGGGTAAATTAGCCCAAGCTTGCATGGGCTAGTTTGATAGCATAAGAGGTCTGGGGCTGGAACACACCCAGAGCCATGTCGAGTGTTTATGTCGAGGTCTGGTTTGCTGAAACTGCTCACAGCACCATTTCCAGCCAAGCCTGCATTACATAAAATATTTAAGCTTTATGCCTGCAAGCCAGACAAATCTTTTTAAAAATGGTAAATATTTTAGAACAAGGAACACTTTTGCCCATTAATGTTATGGATATGAAAATGCAGAGGTAAACTGAGCATGATCCCCACTTCTACTAATATATGTCTGCATTTCAGGAAGCTGGTTGAGTTCTCTCTCCTTAAACGGCACTGTGTGTCCGACCTACAGGTCACATGCTGATACTGCAGAAGGTAGGGACACTTTTCTTCCATTGTGTGCAAGATCAGAGAGGCCAACTAGTTATTCAAATAAAAAAATAAATTTGTAACAAAATAGTAAATGCATTTACAATATGTTACTAATACATATTTTCAAATATAATTTCACAATATAATAAAATTTTATTGAACTTGGATATCAAAATCATCTGACCAGTAGGGGTGCAATTGTACCCACCGCACCCTTTGTAAAATTGGGTATGATGTAGGCCTTTGAATAAAATGGCAAAGGTGTGTGTGCTTTCAGGGTGACATCCTATGTGAACAAGCTACTGTTCCTGCAGCAGCAGGCACTCAGCTGTCGCTGGCCTTGTTAGTTCAGAGGGCGGCCATCTTCGCTGGTGGAGCGTTGCCGTGCCGAGACGCAAACACAGTAGTCTGTGGTGGCAGGCAGAGCTGTGACTAAGCTGCCCTTTGCCATGCTAACGACACCGGTCTAGCACAGCTGAACAAACCACAAGCAGTGTAGCGTTATGACTGGATGGGAAAGCTTTGTCGTTCATCATCTGCGCAAAAGTAGTGTTTTGAATCATAGCCGTATTCATTGAGTGATGTCATCTGTTGCACCAGTTGCATATCTGGCAGTCATGGTGGGTAGGAGATGCCGGCTGACTGCTAATGGCCAAGTATCTGTTGATAGGGCACTGCTATGCTGCAGAGGCTCCTGCCGTCTGGAGATACCACTGTTTCCGTTCAGGTGTGGGATATCTCATGGTTTGCTTTGGGTGAGAAAGTAAAGTTTGTGGCTTGGGGGGGGAGACAGCCTCTCCATTGATGTACCGTGACACCTAAATGCATTTTTACTGCCTTATTCATACAGCACTGAGGAGGTCAAACCTCCAGGCAAAAGCTTAAACCTGTGCTGAAAAATGATAACATGGGTTTGGTATGAGTGTGGCTGTTCCTTAACGCGCTGTTGATGTGTAGGCATTTCGTCTGGTCCTCCGCAGCTGGCTGATGAGCGCCCCCCACCGCTGCTGCACCGGTAGAAGGCTCACGACGGGCCGCTAGTAACCGCAAAGCTCCTCACCATCCACACGGCTGTTTCTCACCAGCCCCTCCGTGGACCGGACCATGCAATTGTGGCGTGCAGACGGCCACTACGTGGTTGCCTTTGGACGGGAACACGAGTGGGATCTGTGGGACCCTGGGTCTTATCAACACCCAACTTAGTGATTTTCCTCCTCTTCTGGGATCATCATCTTCTGCCATGAACTAGTGCCACGTAACACTACCAGTCAGCTTATAGTCCCTGGTAAAAATTCTAAGATTTCCTCACGTAGTTGAAGCAGGGGTATAGGAACTGAGGGAGATGTGTACCCCTCCCCCCAATGTTTAGTTTGTCCCCATCTAATAAATAGACCTTTGCATTCAAATTACAGAGATGTATCCCCTCAAATGTCAAACTGTCTCATATGGTCTTAAACTGAATGCTTCTTGGCCAGAGCATTCAGTGTATAGTACACTGTCAGCAAAAGGAGTAGCAATTTGTACCTTTGCTTGTCACTGGGGCTGTACCCTCACAAGTCTGCCAGTTGTACCCTGGCTATAGGTAAATGTACATTTTAGTCTAATTTAAGGTACAGAAATGAACTGTGAAGAATATCCCCAAGGTACAAACAATATTAATGTACCCCCAATGATACAAAAATAATCATTAGAGTCCTTTCTATACTTTAAAAGGTACAATTACCTACAGCTAGGGTACAATTGGCAGACCCTTGAGGGTTCAGTCCCAGTGACAAGTAAAAGTTCAAATTGGTGCCCTTTTTTCTGACAGTGTACCAGGTGTACAGTTGAAGTTCGAAGTTTTATTTGTCACATAAAGGATTACACTCAGCACAAAACTGTGAAAAGAGGACATGTGCTTAAGAGACAAGACACAACTTTATGTCTTAGCAAAAATTAGACACTTAATAGTAATCAGAAATATACACGTTGTGAAAAATGGAAGTAACTGGAGGTAGCAGGAGGAGACCATGAATAAATATGTATTTACATATGTATATGTGTGGGTTATACCCTATATAATAACCTAGTGCTTTGCCAGACAGTAGTTTGCTAGGACTGGCCTTTCCACAGCATGAGATAGAGTGGGACTAAGAATCAACAGAAAGGACACGACTGCACTGGACTTGACCTCTGTGGGAGTGACAGACATCTTGGGCTTCTCGGCGTTTGGCAGCCAACAGTCTCGGTACCGCTTCCCGGGAAGCTAAATCAAAGATGTCGAAGGCGCAGCTGTGGTTTCCAGGCCCACAATAATTGTGGTTAAGCGGATCCAGATGTGAGAGGATGTCAGGAAGGTTACCCTTGGTGACCAGCCGCCGATCCACCCGCGCCGCCGCTCCTCCCAGATTACATGGAAATTCCCACCCTTGCCTCCATTCTCCCCTGTGTCATTCTGCCCATGGAAAAATAATCAATATGGATTGTGAGGGTACCATCCCCACAGGGGAATTTAATGTGCCACCGGTGTTCTCTCCAGACACTGACTGTGCCAGCCGGTAAAGCAGGCCTCAGCGCTCAGCACTGGGCAAAATGAACTCCCAAGTGGGATGGCGGTATTGTGCCCATTTTTAGCACAGTACAGCATCACCCGTGTTCTCTGTTTAGAGTATAAGAATGTTCCTTGTTTATTGTTGAAGTTATTTAAGCATTTAACTCATGACCTGTGGTTTGGCAAACTAAGAGGGCTTAATAGGGGTGTTGCCAGTTCCTCTCCAATACTCCTAATGTAATGAAAATGGCACCAGTAATAACAGAGGTGCTGTCTTCAGTAAAGCGCTGTCTTGTAAATCTGCTACTCAAAACCTTGAGATCACAGTGGACAATAAGGCGGACCATCAGTGTATGGGTTAGAGGCTCCTTCCCCTAATCACTGCCGCACCCCACAGAGACCCCTGGGGCAGCGAGGGAGGTGCGGCACAGAAGGGAAGTGGAGGTGGCCAATAACAGGGTGGCAAGGCCGCGGTAGAACCAGCCTGCTCGGGTCAGGGGCCTGGGAAGGGAGGCCAGACGAGGGCCGGCCACAGAGACGAAGCAGCTCCGTGGGACGCAGGTACAGGCATTTGCACCGATCTGCCCATGCATAGAGACTGAAATTTCAACCCATGTATTAATCTTAGTTCTATCAACTTGTTTTTGTTT
>JAODKE010000101.1:10693706-10726213 GCA_026779605.1 Mormyrus hasselquistii
GTCTGGTTCCTCCCAAGGTTTCTTCCTCCTAGGGAGTTTTTCCTTGCCACCGTCGCCATCGGCTTACTCACTGGGGCCGACGGCACGCTGTCATGCACACGCACACACACACTTCCCATTAACTTTATGTGGCAGAAATGTAAAGCGCATTGAGGCAATGTAACGTTGTGATAACGCGCTATATAAATAAAATTGCATTGCATTGCATTGTTCCAGAACACGGCACGACACAAAGAGCGTTTCTGCCTCAGCCACCTGTAATGCAACGCACTCCATTACATCTCAGTGTCCCAAGGGTAAAGGACTCATTCATTCACGGCTCTTTTTTATTTTCAACAAAGCCATACTATCCTTATCCTGGAGAAAGTTCTGGAAACTTTATTATAACATTATACTTTAATGGGTTCTCTCTTAAATGAAAACAAAGTTGGAACAAAGAGACATTGAGGATGAATTTTAAGCTGCAGTGAGTGTCAGAATGAATGAGCAAGCTGACAAACCTCTGACATGAGACTGATTACTAGGTGTAAGGACTGGCTGGTCTTAAACACATTATTAATAAAACCGTTAAGGGCTCATCCGAAAAAAGGACAATGTTGCCTTTGAAATGCATTGACTTGATCCATTAGGTGGTTCAACATTTTCTGTCTTACTTTTCACACAACTCGACATCTGCATGCAATATAGACAGAACCAAAAGTGCTGTGAGAAATGGCAGGGATCAGAGGGCTCTGTTAGCGCCAATACAATGTGGCTGACAGCTGGAGATGTGAGGGATGAAGGGGAGGGGGGTCTGAGCTGGGAACCCCCTCACTGGCCATCCAAAACACCCAGCTTACCCCTGCATAGGCCAGCCTACTTTGGTACACACCCAGCCACACAGGAAATGCCGACGGCACGCTGTCATGCACACGCACACACACACTTCCCATTAACTGCGCCAACAGGCTGTTTGCATGCAGTCTGGACCTGCTGTCGCAATTTGTTTGTTGACACGTTTGGTGTCTTTGCAACCATTTGCACAGCTGCTGGGAGCATTGAGAAAAATGAACAATGTCACAGAGAATTAAAACCCGGTCTGTTGCATCCTTGTGGCAAAACCCACGAATGAGAAGCAGAAAGTGACGGAGACAGTGAATAAATCCCTTGATTCTGTATCAGATTTTCCTTCCTTTCATATTTCAGCAAAAAAACAACACTAGCCATATGAAAGTTTACAAGCAAGTGTATATTTTGGAAACCAGAGATAAAAAGTCCATTTCTTTTGTAGAAAACATCTTGATGAAAGAATGTTTATTGTAAGTTGAGCTGTATAGTTGAAGACTCCAATGGATGCTTGATTCCCTGTTCAGACCAAAACAAGCTGTCAGCTGCCATTCTATGGAAGCAGTGCAGGCACTGGGATCCTCACGCAGTCTAGACACTGTATAGAGGGAAACTGATGTCTTGTGTCTCCAGATAACATTGTCTGACAGGTAAGTAATGCAGTCCACTCTCTTAATTTATTTCACCAGAAGGCATCGTCCAAAATGACTTTCTTAGAATTGATTTATAAATCTAAATATTTTGGCTACCAGAGAAAACCTCTGGGGGGTCCAAGATCAACTGGCTGGCCAACTCCCTCGTGCATACTAACATTACTGAAAACAGAAAAGAGTGGACTTGCTCGCTAAAAGCTAAGTATAAGCTGTGATTAAGGATCAAGACAAAGTCTATCAATGAGTCCGTTATCCATGTCGGCCTGTGTAGGGTGGCACTGAAGGCTGCACCCACGATGTTGCAGTTCATAGGTCACATTCACAATGTCACCTTTCCATGGGACTGAACTGGGACTCCAGCTCAGATGGTGCCTACCTCTGGAGCACTTGGAAATGCCTCCAGAATCCAGAATCCCTTCAGACAGCCTCATCCAGGAACCAAACACAAAAAGTCAGGTTCTCATCGTAAATGTAAATCTTATTACTCTAGATCAGGGGTGCCCAATCCTGCTCCTGGAGAGCTACCACCCTGCAGAGCTTAGGTGCAGCCCTAATTTAACAATTTTAACCTGATACAGATAATCAGGCCCTTCAGTTATATCTCAGTATGAGAGCCATCTTAGCTTCAACATAGCTGAATTACTGATTACTGATTATCTGTACAGCTAAGCTGACACCTTACTGTGGTGGAGGTGTTTGCGTGTTCCAATGATCCCAGGTGCTAGGTTTCCGGGGGCTTTATGCCCCTGTGAGGGTCACCCAAGGCAAACAGGTCCTGGGTAAGGAACCCTGAAGAAGTGCAGCTCACATAATCCCAATGAAGGACGTGGATGCCGGTCACCAGCCTGGGGGTGGGACTCGATGGCGAGCACCTGGTGTCCAGGCCTGTGCCCATAGGGCCTGGTCGGGCACAGCCCGTACAAGGCACGTTTGTTCCCCTTCCAATGGGCTCACCACCTGTAGGAGGGGCCATAGGGATTGGGTACATTGTGAGCTGGGCAGTGGCCAAAGGTGAGGATTCTGCCGGTCCGATCCTCAGCTGTAGAAGCTAGCTCTAGGGACATGGAATGTCACCTCTCTGAAGGGAATGGAGCCTGAGCTGGTGCGCAAGGTTGTGAAGTACCGGCTAGATATAGTTGGCCTCACCCTGACGCACGGCTTGGGTTCTGGTCTCCTCGAGGGGGGTTGGACCCTCTTCCATTCTGGAGTTGCCCGCAGGGAGAGGCGCCGAGCGGGGGTGTGCATACTTATTGCCCTCTCCCTGGGCACCTGTACATTGAGGTTTACCGTAGTGAACGAGAGGGTAGCCTCCCTTCACCTTTGGATGGGGGAACGGGTCCTGACTGTTTGCGCTTATGCGCCAAGCGACAGTTCAGAATACCAACCCTTTTTGGACTCCTTGGAAGTGGGGGACTTCAATGCTCACGTGGGCAACCATATGTGTTGGGCACTTGGGTGATGAGAGGGGCGGAGCTGTAAACTAATCACTACCTAGTGGTGGGTTGGCTCCGATGGTGGGGGGCGGAAGCCGGCCAGGCCTGGCAGGCCCAAGTGAATAGTGAGGGTCTGCTGGGAACGTCTGGCGGAATCCCCTATCAGGAGGAGTTTCAACTCCTACCTCCAGCAGAACTTCTCCCATGTCCTGGGGGAGGCGGGGGACATTGAGTCCGAATAGGCCATGTTCCATGCCTCCATAGTGAAGGTGGCTGACCGGAACTGTGGTCATAAGGTAGTCGGTGCTTGTCGCGGCGGCAATCCCTGAACCCTCTGGTGGACACCAGCGGTGAGAGATGCTGTCAAGCTAAAGAAGGAGTCATATCTGGCTTTTTCAGCCTGTGGGACTCCAAAGGCAGCTGACGGCTACCGGCAGGCCAAGTGGGCTGCAGCTTCAGTGGTCGCTGAGGCAAAAACTCGGGTGTGGGAGGAGTTTGGTGAGGCCATGGAAAACGACTTCCGGACAGCTTCAAGGTGATTCTGGTCCAGCATCCGGCAGCTCCGGGCGGGAAAGCGGTGTAACATCAATACTGTTTATGGTGGGGATGGGGTGCTGCTGACCTCAACTCGGGACGTTTTGGGTCGGTAGAGGGAGCACTTCAAAGACCTCCTCAATCCCACTGACACACCTTCCAATGTGGAAGTGGAGCATGGGGACTTGGATTCCCCTATTTCTGGGATGGAGGTCACTGAGGTGGTTAAAAAGCTCCTCAGTGGCTGGGCCCCGGGGGTGGATGAGATGCACCCAGAGTTCCTTAAGGCTCTGGATGCTGTGGGGCTGTCCTGGTTGATACGCACCTGCAGCATCGCGTGGACATCGGTTGCAGTGCCTCTGGACTCGCAGACCGGGGTGATGGTGCCCCTCTTTAAGAAGGGGGACCAGAGGGTGTGCTCCAACTATAGGGGGAGGACACTCCTCAGCTTCCAGGGTAAAGTCTATTTAGGGGTTCTGGAGAAGAGGGTCGAACCTCGAATTCAGGGGGAGCAGTGTGGTTTTCACCCTAGTCATGGAACAGTGGAATAGCTCTATACTCTCTGCAGGGTTTTGTAGGGTTCATGGGAGTTTGCTCAACTAGTCTACATGTGTTTTGTGGACTTGGAGAAGGCATTCGACCATGTCCCTCGAGGAGTCCTGTGGGGGTGCGGGGGTGCTCAGGGAGTATGGGGTGCCGAGCTTCCTTTTAAGGGCTGTTTGGTCCCTATATGACCAGTGCCAGAGTCTGGTCTGTATGGGCGGCAATAAGTTGGACTCGTTTCCGGTGAGGGTTGGACTCCGTCAGGGCTGCCTTTTGTCACCAATTCTGTTCATAGTTTATATGGACAGAATTTCTACGCGCAGCCAGGGCATTGAGGAGATCGTGACCTTCGGCTCTCACTTGGACAGTTTGCAGCCAAGTGTGAAGCGGCTGGGAAGAGTATCAGCACCTCCAAATCTGAGACCATGGTCCTCAGCTGGAGAAGGGTATAATGCTCTCTCCGGGTCGGGATGGGGTCCTCTGCCAAATGGAGGAGTTTAAGTATCTTGGGGTCTTGTTCACGAGAGAGGGAATAATGGAGAGGGAGATCGACAAGCGGATCGGTGCGGCGTCTGCAGTGATGCGGGAGCTGCATCGGTCTGTCATAGTGAAGAAAGAGCTGAGCCAAAAGGCAAAGCTCTCGATTTATCAGTCGATCTACATTCCTACCCTCACCTGTGGCCACAAGCTGTGGGTAGTGACCAAAAGAATGAGATTGCGGGTGCAAGCTGCCAAAATGAGTTTCCTCCACAGGGTGGCTGGGCTCTCCCTCAGAGATAGGGTGAGGAGCTCGGTCATTAGGGAGGAACTCAGAGTAGAGCCGCTGCTCCTCCGCATTGAGAGGATGAGGTGGCTCTGGCATCTGATTAGGATGCCTCATGGACGCCTCCCCGGTAAGGTGTTCCGGGCATGTCCCACTGGGAGGAGGCCCCGGGGTAGACCCAGGACACGTTGGAGGGACTATGTCTTTCAGCTGGCCAGGGAATGCCTCGGGATTCCCCAGAGGAGCTGGATGAAGTAGCTGGGGAGAGGGAAGTCTGGGTTTGCCTGCTGAGACAGCTACCCCCAGATATCTTACTGATGTGCATCTTTGGACAGCTGGCTTTGAGATCTTGGCTTTATGTTCCCTTTACAAGCATACAGCATTTCTCTTGTGCTGCATGGATGCTGTGTCTCCCAGGTAGCACTGGGGCTACAGGTGGCAGAGGGCCTGCAAAGGAGGTTAGCTGGCAGGTGGGAGAGGCACCTGACTTTTGGGAATATAGACACCAGCAAGCTGTCCCACAATGGTGGGGTCTGCACTCCATTCCAGGTCCTGGTGACTCACTCTACTGAACATGCCAGCATTCAAACTTACACACTATGGGTTGTCTATTTCATCTGATTCCAAAGATAGATCAGTCTTGAACTGTTATAAAGAAACAACTCATATCTTTCCCAGTTACTAGAGGAACTTTTTTTAGAACATCAGTACCCAGCATACTCTGGTTATTGCCAATACCATGCATCATTTACTTAAGATCTTGTACATTATTTACTTAAAATGTTCAATGAGTATCAGACTTGCCATACAGCTTCAGGATTGTAGATTTAAATCCTATTTCTGTGCTGTGTAATGTACTGGCATCCATAATATTAGCTTAACAATCCGCATTATTTTACACAATTTATGTGTTGATAAAGGCTATTTATCACTGGACTGCCATTTTGTGGGATTATTTGAGATTTAAACAGTCTGATGAATTACTGAACATTTAATGGCAGATAAAAAAAGTCCATACAATTATGTGCCGCTCCTTGATGTCATGCTTGAGCTGTTTTATTTTGGGCCTGGAGATAAAGCCAGCTCTCATAGGACCTCATGGATGTGGTGTACCTGATGTGCTGTGTGTTACTATGCCTGCTTGACACGTACAGGCTATTTGCGCCAGTCAGACACCTACAATAGGCATGTGTCTGGAACAGCGAGGGGTGTCGATACCCTGGGATAGCTGAAAATGGGGAGGTAGGGGGACTTTACAGGAGTGAATGTTTTAGGAGGTGTTTACCATGCCGTTACCAAACCAAAGTTGTTTTGCTTTGATCTTCTAGAGTAATCAAATGCAAAGATTGTTATTGTTTTAGAAATATAAATGTATAAATATGGACACCACTCAAACGTGCAAACAGAACAGCAGCCGATAGTCTTTTTTTAAATAGTCTTTTTTTAAATGTCTGCTTTTGCCAGGAACGACCTGTACATGTGAGGATATAGCCGGAGGATATGAAGTGACTCATTGTGGTCTGCATCTCAAAGCATGCTGGCATTGCGTAAACAACACAAAAACAAGAGCCTCCCACACCAAGTCAGAGGGCACCGCAAGGCGCAGGGAACAAAATGCACGGCCTCATTTATTCTAGACTTTGAGACCAAAAGAATAAAAATAAAACAAGATACAACAAAATAGTCTTTCTTTCCCTCCACCACTGCATTTTACCCATGACCCCTCAGATGCTAAGATAAGGTATGAAAGACCAAGATCTGTTATCCTTACTGCTATCTGGCCAGGGTTCCAATACAACCCAGGCAGACGACAGTGAGGTCCTCGGCCTGTGGCTGGAGTGGCTACAAAGACAAGAGCCACACTAGCCTTATCTCACCTCCAAAAAAGGATATATTAAAGCAGACTCTGGTTGTGTCCATATGCAAGTCAAAGACCTTCCAGTTTATTCTGCTTTAACCAAAGTAGTTGGAACGTTTAACCATAGCATGGAATAGGAACCTCTACAATTCTGTGCACTTAGAAGGGCCAAAGTACCAGCACATCAGGAAAAACAAGAAAAAATGGTAATTAAGTTAGTAAAACAAAATCTTTCTTTTATTTATCAGTCCAACTACTGTATACAAAATAGCTGTGTATTCAAGAGCACACTGACAAAAGCTTTATTACTGTTTTTTCTTAAATTATTTCAACTGCTGTGAAAAAAAATGATTCTTTGTGTTCAGGAATAAAATGTGCAAATGTTCCTTCAAATTAGTAGTAGTAGTAGTAGTAGTAATTCCCTTTATTGCTGTTGCAATTCACCATGTCACTAGTCACAAGTACCAGCGAAAAGCAGGCCATCAACCCGACCATACATAAACACAGCAATAATAAAATTAGCATTAAAATTGTTAGACGATATTCTGTTTAGTGAGATACAAAGTTATCTTTTGTGTACAAACACACTATAGAGTTTGAGGACATTGCAGAAGACATAAATGCAGTATTGCAGTTTCACATTTTGACTAGAATTTGAACCCATAGCCATTCACAAAGCTGTCAAAACCCCTCAGCACTATGTTACCCACAAGTGTGCAGCGAGGGCTGCGGGCATCTGAGCCAAGCACTTTGCAAAGCACAGCCGCCAGCACAGTGTGCCGCTCCCAGCCACTTTCTACCCACGCTGTACCAGGGGCCTTGTCCACATGCACGGCCTCACAAGGCTTCCACACTGACACACGCCAATTAGGAGAATCTGATTTCTGTGACCGTTCCCGATTTTAAACCAAATATGCTGTATGCCGCCGTTTCGCTGAAAGAATCCCACCACCAAACCACACTCTGGAACAGGGAAAACAACTGGTCAGAAGTTTATCTTTTCATATGATAAACTCTTAAATTGTACCTTCAAATGAAAGATAATACTCGTCAGTAATGTTCAAACAATATTTGAAAAATTGTATTTGTATGTATATGCTGTTCTTTAGAAATGTCCAGTTACAAATAATGTATTTAGAAAATGCTAGGTTCATATAAATTTTTGCCATCTTACTTTATTTCACCATATCCATACATCCATCCATCTTCCCAGGGATGCTTGATCACATGATAACCCTAATCTGACAGGAATTTCAAAGCCAATAATTATTAAACTACTGGCTGGCTTTGACAGACACAATGGAGCAGCTACAGTGATAAAGATAGCTTACTTTTCCCTTTTGGCAGTCCTCTTCACACATGTGTGGCATTGTGGTATGATATCTGGCTTTACCAGTCTGGAAGGTTGCTGGTTTGAATCCTGTGCCCCAGAGAGTATACATACCACCGTTGGGTACCTGAGCAAGGCCTTTAAATCCAGCTACTCTGTCAGTGCTGAATAAATGGCTCACCCTACACTCTGACCCCAAGCCTAACTTCACCTACATATCTGGATCTCATAGGAGATAGGATATGCATGGATTGAATTACATCGTAGTCGATATACAATGACACCAATAGCATTCTATTGTAGACAGCTGCCAGATAAACCTTTTGTTCTTGCACTGTGCTTTTTCCCTCCACTTGTCTTTCTCAAGACATCATGTGACGGAAAAAAGAGCAGCGTATAAAGGCATACACCCTGAAAATCTCCATCTCTAAACCGTCTGCAAAAAGCATTTATGAATCTATGCTCATTCCAATCAGACATAATTACATAGCTGTTATTCTCAAACCATGTTCATGGCAAGTTAAAGCATTTTAAAGGGAAAGCTTAGAACCCCATATGAAGAATATGTAAGAATTGATATGACTTTTGACTTTGGTATTCTATCTTTGGTTCCAGCAGGTTTTTAACATGGAACAGATTGCGGTGACTGTGTGCTTGTTTTAAAATATGTTGCAGCACTTAAAATGTGGAAAATAAAAAACATTAAGGGATTACAAGGACAACAACCTGAATTCCCTATCAGAAACTGTTGCAACAATAAAGCACACATTCTTTCTGGTACAGTGTTTACGGGGGGATGTCATGATAACCTTAAAGTAAAAATGACCTGTCACATAGATAGCAAATGCGTTCACTCAGAAAATGTTGGTAAATACAGATAGTGTATTTCTATGTCTAAGGTACTGCAGAAAGGATTTTTTATTTTTTGTTAGCAAGGACCTCAAGGAGATTTATTTCAACAGGATGTCCAAACTGAATTATATTTCGCAATATACCTATTAATGGGGAAATTCAAAAGGCTCTAGGTAAAAAAAAAAAAAAAACGTTATTACTGAAAAATGATTCCTCGTTAAAGGCAAAACTGCATTCCTTACTGAAAACATTCACTGCTTAGGGTGTTTCCAATTGATTTTATTCAGAATTGGCCCCTACCTGCTCCAAAGCTATGCCAGTTATTTAAAATAATCTACAACCCCAAACATGGTTGGTGAAAATAGTATGGGGTTAAAGTCCATACATATTCAATCAATAACTGTATATTAATTTAATATGCTAACAAATTTTAATGTTAAGAAATCTTAGGGCTGATTTTTGTACAACTGTGAGACTTGCTAAAAATAGTAATGATCTAGTTAGGCATTTTTGGAATACTGAGTTAGCCTGTATTTAATGCACCTTGTTACCTCTAACCCACACAAGTCTAGCGAAAAGCTCTAAAAACAACACTCTGCTCCAACACATGCTTTTGCTCCACACGCCCCAAATGCAGCAGTGAATCTTCCAAAATACTGTAGTAACACTACAGATGGAGGTTAGGAATCAGCGTGCCTATTTCTCATCCTCTGTCTAGAAACATTGACAACCCACTGAGCACGGGATAGTTTCTCAAACCTGCGAAAGATGAAGCTGTAATCTCTACCAGGAAATGTGAAGTGTGATATTTACAGGAAGAAAATGAAGACTAAGGAGGGGTAAGAGTTTGTGGGCCGTCCCTCTCTCGCGGCTGGCTCGTAGCGTGTCTGGGGGCTGTGTCTATGGGGAAGTGGGAAGGTGCATCTGGAGTAATGCCGGGGGGGGGCTGCCTCTGTCGGTTCAGTCTGGCAGCACAGCAGCAGCAGCGCTCCACGCCAGATCGGGAGGAATGCGAACGGGGGAGACACAGCCGGACGACTCTCAGCACCGACCATGTGGATGAGAAGAGATAGGCAGCTGATGGCTGTCACCCTGGCCACCGTCTTCGCTGCCGATGTGTACTTTGTGCTCTTACCCAGACTGCGGGAGAGGTACGCCGTAGACGCACAGGGATGCCCATGCCTGGAAGTGACTGGAGGCAACAGCAGCCGTGCTGACGTTCCCATGTCCCCATGGCTGTCCAACTCCTCCATGCCGCCGGACAACATGCCGCAAGCACTGGGGGTCACGTCCATCTCCACAGAGACCGGAGGCGGGGAACAGGTGCCCAAGCTGGAGAGGCTTTTCACCCATCCTCTCTACAACTTTCAAAGCCCTAATCTTGGAGAAGAAGGTGTTCTGCTGCAGCCAGAGGAGCTAATGAGCCACTACAGGAGGAAGGTGTCTCGCTGGGAAAGGTAGGAGCAGCAGGTTCCTTCCAGACTTCTCCAACATCGAAACCATAAATAAATATAAGGGGAAAATACTACGCGGTTCTTTTGTTTTTCTTTTATTTCGCTTTTGCTTGGTTATTCTGTGGCCATTTTGGCCAGATCGCCTGAAAAAATTTTTTGATTTCAAGAGAATAATTTGAAAATATAAAAGTTAAATTTAAAAATGTTCAAAATATACATAGAAGTACTTTTGAGGTCTATTACAATCATTTTCAAGAATGTGAAGGTGAGGACCAGTTTTATAACACTGTAACGAGGCTAGATTCTCTTACAATAAGTTGCACACAAGCTCATTTGTTTGTGAGATCTGGACTTTGTAGAGCTGTGAAGGTCAGTGAGTGTTGGTGGAGTTTATCCCTTATTTCACCGCGACCCTGTTTCATACTGTATCGATAGACAGCACACAGGACAGGGCCCTTCAGACATCACGTACGGATATCCAGAAGATTCTCTCAGAAACAGTCTACTGTCCACTTCCCTTCAGATCCCAGTATGTCACTATTACAACATGTATTGCAGGGCACAAGAGCAAAACGTTTAATATCAGCCACAACCTTGTTACAGATTTAAATAAGGGTTACATGCTATAATAATTTCCCTTTCAACTAACTTACATTTATATAATTAAACATGGCAACATGGCCAGGTGGATTATTGTGTGAGAGTAAAAGAATAGCAAATAGTTAATATAATCCAGGTATCAGTTAACTTATAATTAAGCTGGTCATGCACCTGAAATTTAAGGTATTTTACAGTAGTATAAAGTAGCACATAATCTACTGGAAGCATAGGTTTTACTGTAATGATAATGAAGAGGAAGATTATGCTCTCATGGTTAAATTTGCGCACATGGCCGGTGCCCCTAGGGAGGAACACTGCCAACTGTCGCAATAGCTTACTAAAATGACAAGAACATCGGGTTGAACTGGCTAAAAAGTCCTGCAACTCAGCTGTTGTCACATTCATGCAGAAGAATGACTCGCGTTACAGAGCCACGTGGGGCCAGAGAACGAGCAGGTGGGCCCCTCGGATGTCCAGAGTAGCCCTCCGCTGGCCAGCCCGCCATGTCATTTAGGCTCCCTGCCTGTCCGTCCAACTTCACTGAGGAGATACCTAAAGTAGGCCACACTGCACAGCCCTCCCTCTGGTCAGTGGCCTGCGGTGAGAAGCCCTGATTGCCTGGCCTGAGTGGCGATGAGGGGCTGTGGTAAGGAGCACAAGAGCACCTCACGTGCCCTTCCTCCCCAAAACCACCAGCAGGGATGGAGAAATGATAGCCATGGCCAGCCGGTAGATCAACAAACACTGCTACAAAAAAAAAACTCTGGTACATGTGGCCCTTGGACTGCTGATTTCAGTGTTTATGTAACACACCGAAACACCCGTGCAGTGCAGTGCAGTGCTGGCAGAGAGGAGAAGTTCGGGAAAAACAAGCTCGGTGAGGCCAACCTGTTTACACTCATGCGTGGGCTCCGGCCTGGAGCATTGCCATCCTAAAAATGCGTTTCCTCGAAATCGATGATCGACTGTTCCAGTTTTTTTAATTTTCTCGGTTCCTTTGCTGAGATGTAGCATTTGTCACAAGCAGCAGGTCAGCGTACAGGGAAGGGGGGGTGGTCGAATTTGCGTCGCATTCACGTCCGCAGCTCTTGTATGCGATGGTCCATTTGTGGCAGAGGACCCTACCATTTGGTGACTCACCTTTCTTTTAAATATCGCTGGCGGTCTTTAATGAGCTGGTTGTAAGTGCTGGTCTACAGCTCATCGGCACGCCTCCGGTGATAACTACAGGTGACATATAATTAAGACGCCATTTTCACTGGTGGCAGCCAGGGTGGCTGTTAACCGATTTAGCAAGCTGCCTCGGTGTGGGCTGTTACTCAACAAACTTCAAGTGGCAAAAGCAAACAATTTAGCAAGCTACCTCGGTGTGGGCTGTTGCTCAACAAACTTCAAGTGGCAAACAGCAAATGTACGTAGCAGAGGAACTGTAGAGGTAAACGTTTAATATCGAAAACCTTAAGAAAACTGAACATGTGTTGTTTTATATTTTCCTCCCCTATTCAGACATCAGAGATACTACAATGGAGCTGCCGCAGCTTCCAACATCTCTTTACCCAGACACGAGGTTACATTTGATCCAGAAGCTAGCTGGCTTAAGTTCCATTTGGGGATTAACCGTTACGCCCTGTATGCCCGTGATGACCCCAGCATTGACCAGCTGCTGCAGGACATGCACGGTGCTGCTATAATTGGTGCAGGTATGTCAGCATGGTTATCAGGAGGCAAATGCATCAATGAGCGGTGAATCATGTCAGAAGAGATGGATCAGATTTACCATTTGCTTGAAATATAAACATGCGAAAACCTGGAGTGGGCTCTAAAGGGAGCCTTGGAGAACCTTAATACGGATGTAGGTAAGCCTAATTACATAAAGGCACTGGTAAAAAAGAATGTACAAAGACTCTTTAACATCACCATTGGGATATGCAACTGAGCAGCAAACCGTCTCATAGGTCTTATTACATGAAGAAATAATGCTGTAATTCCAATATATTTGTGTACAAAGGGCTAGTGTGGAGTAAATAATCACATAATCTTAGATTGAACAGCATTTGATCAAAGAGATTAAATGGGAATAATAAAAATTAAAAAGATTGATAGTTTATGAGCACTGAGAGGGACCCTAATCACAGACACTCTCATGTAGAACATGTAGGAAAGTCAAAAGTTACCAGTCAATGAAAGATATGAAATGAGAAGAGATCTAGTGGTGAAAAGGAAGTATTTTGTTAACAGAAAATGTTAGGAGAGTTGGCAGATGGCAAAGCCCGGGAGGAGGTGCACTAAAGCGAGGCTTTGTGGTGGCAATTTGTCTATAGCCTTTCGGATAAACATTTGCATAAATGATGTACCATTCTGTATTTAAACATACATAATAAACACATCAATTTGATTTACAGATTACACACAGGATGAGAAAGCTCTCAGAGGAGTATGTGACTGCTCGCAAGGTGAGTTAGTTACCACAATTTCAACTTCATGAATTTACATTTCATTTAGTTCTTTCAGTTTGTTTATTTTGGAGACACTTTTGTCCAAAACAACATCTATCCAGCTCTACTACAGGGACTTTGGCCTATTGGTACAAGTAACAAAAGCATGAAAACAGACACAAAATCAATAATGGCACTAGATCTTGTGCAACATTTCTTTCTATGTGAACTATGGAAATGTTATCCTTCGCATGGTACTAAAAAACAGACATATTACGATGTACCAAGTGAAGCACGCCAATAAAGACTTAGTGCGCCAATTTAGGATACACAAATAACCCCATAAATTTTTCTAACTCACTCTGCTTAGCAATCACAGCATCCCACTATATGAGGCTTGAGCCTCTTGCTGATGTGGTTAAGACTGCTGCCTTTAGTGTGGGAGAACAAGATTGGCATCTGTTTCGCTTCAGAATGAAATTTCTTATGTTTGCCTGGTCTGTCCTAAAGTACGCCGTAGGTCCGGGGGGGGGGGGGGGGGGGACCCTATTCAGTCTACCAACCTTACTACGTGGACCTTCACCTCTTGGTGACACATTGGTCATTGGCATTGGAGACCAGGCATAGATGTTCACCATGACTTTCCCAAGATATGTTGAAAACACAGACCAGTGCATGAAATCAGATGTTAGGCTTATGGAAAAGACACCTTCTTTCTCAAATGCTTTCAGGCCCATAAATGGATATAATTCTTAATTTTTTTGATGTTTTCTGGACTCACCATAGCCCATATCCTAGAGGCAGCAACAAATCACTCGTTGACTTTAAAGGGCAAAAATATTTCTGCTTTATAACCGTGTAACAACATGCTGTATTTTGTAACACTTCTCTCCATGGGCTGGAAAGCGGGTCATCAGCCCTGCTAACACAGCCCGCTCCTGTCCCCCAGGAGACAATAACCTCATCATGTACAAAAAGCAACACATGAGCGCCAATCACACAGAGCCGAGTGTCCATGAGTGCATTCCAGGATTTGTAGCCCCAACACCGCATTCACTCAAACAAAGTCTGTTCCAAACCACAGCTACCTTAAATGCTGCCAACTGCAAAAAAAAAAAAAAAACAAGAAAAAAAATCTAAACTTCCCTCCCAGCCTTTCTCAGTTTTTGTGAATTTCATACAAATGCAGAATTTCCCCTCAGGAAAACTCAGAAAGAACGTGCTTCATGTTTCGCAGGCTCTTTGTGTCTACTTGGTGTATAATTTTCTTTTAAAATGCCACTAAGTCTATAAAGAACTGATATGACGAACCAAGAGAAGTCAAAAATAAACCAGCCTGGAGGCAAGGGCTGTACAGAAGATATTCTATACGACAATACCAGACAAATTAAGAGACACTTCTTTAACACAAGTAGTTACATAAAAATAACTGCATTCAAATTATCATTCAAAATGCAAACTGAATGTGTTCTGGCTGATTTCTTTTTCCTAGAATCCCAAACATGCAGGAATCTGAGATAAAGATAATCTTGATTGTATATTTAAATATTGAACTAATAAGACATAGGTTTGTCTAATTTGATTATTCATTCTACCTATTGTAAATGGTGACGTGATTTTCAGGTATGTTTTATCTTAACAATCTCTAGTGGTGAAGCCAAGTGGTCACCATCTGAAGCTGGCCTTGAAACTACAAGACTTTGGCAAGGCCATGTTTAAGCCAATGAGGTGAGACTTATTGCTGGAGTGGAAGACCTGGGAAGCTCATTACTGGGGAGGTGTATTGGTGGTTAGAGATTGTTGACTAAGCATCAGCACTGGCAGCATCACTATGGCACTATTCTAACCCTTTTTCACTGCAGGCAAGCGAGGGACCAGGAAACACCCGAGGACTTCTTTTATTTTGTTGACTTACAGAGACACAATGCTGAAATAGCTGCCTTCCACCTGGACAGGTGAGTGTGGCAGCGGCACAGCTTGGAGATCCTGTAGTTGGTGACTGTCTGGTCTGACTTTACTTGAAGGGGCGCAAATAACTTCGTAACTCAGTCACTAATAAAGTACAATAACTTTGCGTCGTACTTCATATCCTATACTCTACTCTTTATATTTCAATATTCAGTATATCTGCTTTCCCATTAAGTTTATATTTACTGATAGTGTATTGTACAGATTTGCAATCTTTGCACAAATTTATTAAATTTTATTTGTATTTACTCTATTTTTCTTGATTTATGGTCAATGATGTCTGTAAATGTATGTTCCAATACTGCTCAAACAAATTCCTAGTACAGGCAGTTGTACCTGGCCAGTATAGTGAATTCTGATTCTGAAATCATGAATAAATATAGTTGAAATACATGAACCGTTAGGACTGATAAATGATGTACAAACATTTTACCAGTACATAACTAACACTTTGTTTCTGGTTAACTAATATGTTAAGAGAGTGTGCTACTACATTATTGGTGTCCCCTGAAGAAAAGTGTTGGCAACTGTTCTTTTGGAGCTTAAAATTAACCGTATGCAGCTGTGAATTTTCCATTAATTCCATTAATTATTGCTGTCATAACCCCTGCCCCAGTCCTTAAGTGAGTAATATCTTCTTTAGTAACCCACATATGCATTTCCAACTGCTTATCTAGTTCAGGATCCTGGCGCAGAAAAGTCCTGGAGCCTATTCCAATCAGCAAAGTCCACAATGCTGGGCAACGCCTACTCATCACATGGCACACACATGCTCACACACACACACACACATGCCCACACACACACACACTATGTGCAATTGAGAGATACCAATTATTCAGACTGATTGCGTTTGGACTACGGGAAGACAACAGGGGCCCAATGACAAGCTTACACAATATTGAGAGATCATGCAAACACAGCACTCTTTGGGGATGTCAGGCAATGTGCTGCCCCCTTCAGCAGTAGTGATTTTGTACATAGTAAGATCTACTGGAAAAGGTTGGCTGTACAGTAGCCCCTTCACATTTACACATTTGACATTCGCTGTTTTGGTTATTGACAAATTGACCATGAACAATTAAACAGGAATATTTCTGTGGCTTACAGAAACTCGCCAGTGACGCACAAACCAAAAACAATACTGAAATGATTTGGATCACATAAAATCAAATATAAATATTAGTACTACATAATATTTGTTAGTGTAAGTCCATGCTATATCTGTGAATGTTGAGGGGTTACTGTGTTTAGCTCTTTCCATTAAAAGTAATAATTTACAGTACATCTACTTTATCCTTTAACAAGCTTATATGAGAATTCACACTGGTGTCCCACATGCTCAAAAGAACATCTCAAAAGAAGACTCTGTATACCGTTAATGATTCAGTTATAATCATTTTTTTATAACCATCTTTTTGCATGGTTTTTCTTAAAAGGAGATGCCATAAACATACAGTGATTCCTTTCAGGGATCTAATTATCCATTTAATTACATTTTGTTAGTAACATTCATTGGACTAGCAAGGCTTAAGCAAGTCTTCTCAGAAACATCAGACTTGGGCAATTTTCCGGGAAAGCCCCTATTTCGACACATTAGCTAGCAAGCCTTTCATTTCATCAGAGCTGATTCATCGTCTAGGATTTACACACTTTCTCTGACGTGTTGCACATTAGCCGCATTAGCCACGTGGCAGGGGGTACTTGCAATAAAACAACATCAAACAATCCCAACATACAAGAACAAAGTGTGTATGTGAAATCTATTTACCAACAGAGCGATAACTTTAAAATGATCAATTTTATTTTCAAACAGCAAGTATGTTAACTGGGCCATGTTCCTGAATTTCAGTGGAAGGTATCTAATCCCAGTGTTTGGTAAAAACAGGTTTAATTGCAAGTGAGCCACGCCAAGGTTTCAGCAACATTCATTACAGCTCAGTCTGATTATTCTTATTAACACAGAGTGGATATGCCTGTATCTATTGCAGCACGGGCAGTGGCTGTTAAATTGGATCTTAAGGGGGCGGAAAGGTATAAGCTAGCATGTGCTAAAGTGAGACACTGAAGTAAAACATCTACTGACCCTTTCCTTTAGTCTTTGCAGTAAACAGAGTAAGACAAACATCACGCTAAATATACAAGTTACTCTTCCAAAGTCTGATGTGGTGCCTCAGAAGTTTGGTTTATTTAGCCATCAAATGATCATGTTCAGTGGGGCACTGGGGCTCATTGGGTAGATAGCACCGCTGAGTCATTCAAACCTCCAGGACCAGGGATCTGAATCCCACCTCTGGGTGTGTACTTTGCCATGTGTCCATCTTGTATTGTATGCATTTCCCTGTGCATAGACAAGCAGTTAGGCTAATTGGTGTCTCTCTATTGTGTGTAGTGCATGTGCCCTGTGCTAGACTGATATCCTGTCCCCGGGCCTCTGCCAAGTGAATCATGGGATATGCTCCAGACATCCCCAACCAGGATGTGTGGTTAGAAGACGGAAGGGGGATTCATATTTATTAATATGTAATAGGGTTTCATTTGTTGCATGGCCCGTGTTTTCAGACAGAGACTACTGAGCTTATTTGCACAGCTGGCTTTTTTTACCTTGAGCAAATCAGGCGATGCTCTGGGGTGCTACAGTGGGGGATCCGCCATGACATTCTTTAAATAAAACTTAAAAAAGTAAAAAAGACCAAAACGCAAAGTGTAATGAATACAGCCAATAGACTCTAAATCCTAGTGCAAATCCTGGTGCGAAATAGTGTGGTTAGTGATCTAATAATGAATTCACCCTCTGCGGCTTACTTCATGACGGCTTTTCCACAAAACATTTCAGGGTGGTTGCGACAGGACTAGAAGTCGCAATTAATCACTTCAGAAAATCAGTTAATGTCAGAAATCTGTCTTGGCATGGTTCATGATTCATAGTTCACAGTTCACAGCCAGAGACAGCAGGCTGCTGTGGTCTTTCATCTTTCCATGACAGAATAATTGTGAGGCAGCCAGGGAAAGCCAGAAGGTTTCCACAATGACATTTGTGGTTGGAATAATTACATTTGACAGCAGAGATGAGTGTCATCTTGTTATTGAACATATAATTAACATTGCTAAAGAGAAGTGTCTCATAATCATGTATAAGGCTTCTTCTTTATAAAACATTAAATTTTATAGAGGAAATTAAAACAAAACCCGCAACACAAAAACACATATACACAAACATACACACACACACTTACACACACACACACACACGCACACACACAAAATAATAAAATGCAAGGGAAAAAAATAGTCTTTCATCATATGGTTTATTATGCATTCCATCCTACCTTTGGAAGATAATTAAAAATTTCTCTAACAGAATATTAGATTTTCGGAGAGTGCCCCCTGTGACTGGGAGGTTGATCAACATCACCAAGGAAATCCTGTACACTACACTCAATGAAGAATTGAAAAGTGTCTTCTTCACCTCTCCAGGTGAGAGTCCAGAAGTTCAGCTGAGCAGTGATGTTAGTCAATTTAAGTCTGACATTGATAGCTCTACCTAACAGACACATTACAGCACTTTATACAGGCATACTTGCTGGTAGAGCAGTATTTCCTGTCAGAACTCTATAAAAACTGTACTCCAAAAAGGCTGTTCTGGAAATGCAGGCATAGTTGGCTCATCATCGCAGCAGGTTGAAAATCACAAGATACTGGGGTTAAAGGCCTTACCAGCTGCTGTAGCTGCTGTAAACGCAGACAGTGACATGACTACTGTGTGGCAGTTTCAGAGAACCCTTTGAGTGGGGGCGTTGTAAAAGCCATAGCGTGAGGGTTTGACCTTGACTTTCCATTGCCTACCTTCCTGCAGCAAACAACACATGTTTCTTCGCCAAGTGTTTGTACATGTGCAAGACGGAATATGCAGTGTGTGGGAGCCCTGACGCTCTGGAGGGTTCCATGTCGGCCTACTTGCCTAGCCTAAGCATCGCCCCACGCCTCGCCATCCCCAACCCATGGACTCGCTCCTATACTTTCACAGGGAAAGAAGAGTAAGATGGTCCTCAAGCCGCCCGCTAAATGCCACACGCTATCACACAGCCGCCCGCTAAATGCCACGTACTGTCACACAGCTGCCCGCTAAATGCCACACGCTAGCACACAGCCGCCCGCTAAATGCCACACACTATCACACAGCCACCCGCTAAATGCTACATACTATCACACAGCCATTACACCTGTACCTGCTCGATGTGTTATCTATGTCTGCTGGATGTCTGTGAAACCGTGTAAAATGCTGAAAAAAACATATTTTTTTCCCTATAAAGTAATGTATCACTCTCTGCTCTTACAGATGGGAAGTAAATCCATTCTTCTGTGACTCTATTAAGCAGCTGTATCCATACAACTCTGGGAACAGACTACTTAATATCATAGATATGGCTATATTTGACTTCCTCATAGGTAATATGAGATTACATAGTAAATATTATATAATTTTTATATATACATTGTCAGTACTACTGTTTCTTTTCCACTAAATAGATGCCGAGGTGCAATGGAAATATATATATAAAATAATACATAACACACATGATATATTATTTATATATTTTTTCTCAGGTAATATGGACCGACACCATTATGAAATTTTCACCAAGTTTGGAGACGAGAGCTTACTTCTCCACATTGACAACGCCAGGGGGTGCGTAGGTAACAGCAGTGGTTGTTGCACAATGTGCAGGGCGTTTCCATGGTGCTCTGTCTGGATACACCTCTGCCTCGCCTCTTTCCGCAGGTTTGGAAAACATTCCCACGACGAAATGTCAATACTGGCCCCACTGACGCAGTGCTGCATGTGAGTATGCGAGGTGTGGGTCAACTTGCTGATTGAGGCCAAACAGCTGCTGTTTATGCACCCAAGACACGCTGACCTAGATTCCTGGATCTCCTGCTTGATGCAGAAAGCTTGTCTACATGACACTGAAAAATTTCACATCATTAATATAAACTGAAATTAGTCTGGCATGCAAATCATTTGCGGATTGAACATAATCCACCTAGAAATGTTTCTCACACTTGTGGTTCCACATCATGACGTGATTAAGCCAATTCCTACACTGTTGCATGAAAGGTTGATTTCACAGTGAACGCCGATTTCTGTGCCGTGGCAGAATTAAAAGGTCGACCCTGCTGCGTCTGAGGCTGCTGTCCGAGGATGACTACCGGCTCAGCGATGTCATGAGGGAGTCCTTGGGCCGGGATGCCTTGCAGCCCATCCTCACAGAGCCGCATCTGCAGGCCCTGGACCGCCGGCTGCAGCGCATCCTCCAAGCTGTACGGACCTGTGTCAGGAAGCTGGGCGAGACGCAGGTGGTGGCCGTCGACTTTGTGGAGTCGCACAGAGGGACCATCACCCCAAATGACATGAGGTAGCACAGGGATCCAGCAGAGGAGGTGACGTGATCCCTGACACAGAAAAGGTGTACGAAGCACTGGATAACTTAAGACATTGACTCTTACGTACACTTTTTCCCCACAAGCTGATTTGCCAATGCTCCTCTTACTAATTCACCCGATAAGGAAAATAAACATGCGTTTAATTTACTGAACATTTCTTTACGAAGTCTGTGGTTGCCTGGGGTTTACAACTCATCGTTTGTATATTAAGGTGTGTAAAAATTTACAGAATTTATGAAAAAGTAAATTATTTTTCCCAGAATGTAAAGAGAAAAACAGAACATATTTTTTTATTTATTTTTTTTTGCAACAAGCTTTTGCCAGTAGTAACTTATATTTTATCTGAGAGAGAGAATTGACCTGAGGCTTTTCCATTTTGCAATGTAAAGTGAAAATCTGTTTCATTATTGGTTCGTAAAGGAACTGTCTTTCACAGTCTTTACATGTATGTTAACCTCCCACCGCCCAAATGTGTCAGCATTCTAGAAGGTAGGCTACTGAGGGACATGGCTGATAGGAAATAAGTAAAAATAAGACAAAAGCTGCATTTATTATAAAAGCATACATGCTAAGAAATGTTATTTTCTGAAATGTCTGGACCCTAAGAATGTCATTTAGTTTAATTGCTAACTCTATATTATTCATGTTATGTGTTTGTATGTGACCTGTGATGTTCTCGTATCCAGTTCTGGGTGTACCCTGCCCTGTCTGTACTGGGCTTGCTGCAGCCCAGCATTGGATGAACAGTTGTAGAAAATTGATCAATGGATGGATGACAGAGAGCAAATTCCTGAAAACAAAGAACTAGTTCCTTTCTGATTGGCAAACCAGTTCGGAACCTTATGCCCAACCAGGAACCAGATGGCATTTCCACCAATTTACATTGAGTATACATTGACCTCTGTGCAGAGGTGTAAAGTTCATGTATTCATACTTCGTCACTATACTTATACTTTTTTCAAATTTGTTTATCACTTGAGTATTCTAAGTTGTTGCAACTTTTACTTTCGCTTCACTACATTTCTAAGCCAAAAACTGACTTTTTACTTGAGTATAGGGCTGCAAAATTCAGAGTACAGTAAAATGTGAATCAAGATTTTTTCTTTCAGTTTTTTCTTTCTTTCAGAATATACAGTATTGCTATTTTCTGTCAACAATATATTTCTCTCTTCATTATTATTGTTCTTACTATTATTATATTTAGAATTATGTATTGTCTTTATTGACATATGTAGACATGCACAATATATTCGCTAACATACCGAGATTGCCGGCCGATATTTAGGCCTAAAGTCTATCAGTATTCAAATTTGGCAGCACCAGAACTAACGACACAACCATTGAAATAATGGAAATGATTACACTGGGTGATCAGCCATTTTCCATAGTGGACGACGAGAGATTTTGTCGGGTTAGTGAGAGGTCTCAAAGGACCAGCGTGTGACATGCTTATAATCCTTTATTTGGGTTAAGGTTATTATTCTAATCATTTACTTGAGTAACAGTTTGGTGTGGTATCTGTACTTTTACTAAAGTAAGAAAAGAGTAAATTTTCCACCACTGCCTCTATGTGCTGCTGTAGATCAAATGGTACACGCCCATTCGTGATGTCATCAAGGTTCCTGGTTCTTGGTTCTCAACGCAAACTTGGTTTTATTTTGGGGGCAACATTCAGAACCATTCAAAAATAGGTTTGTGAACTAGAACGGAGTACTATCAGAGAATTCCAATTGAATAGAAAATTGCCATTAGTGTGTAAAATGAAACCTCAGAACTACATTCCTAAGTGTGTGTGTATATACATACATACACAACTCTTATTGGTTCACATAACTTAGTAAGATATGTCTGAGGGGATATAAGTGATATTCCATGTGTACGAAAGTGTCATCAATAAAACAATCTGCAGCCTGAAAGGTTTACGGCCTTATTTTCGAGACAGGCTGTAATACCCCAGATCCCCTGTCTCATCAAGACAGAGTTCAGTTTCCTTTGCTAAACAAAGTTTTCTCCCTATGAACACAGCAGTTTTAATAAGCCCTACCTATTCTCAAACTCAACTGCTCAAAAGCACTTAAAGTCACCTGTAAACAAGCGCAGGAAACTAATTATTACTCTGAAAGCAACAGAATGCACAGGAGTGAAGGAAATTATCAGAACAAGTACACCGAAATATAGGCTGAATATCTAGACTTAAGTATTGTAGGTACTTTCGTGAAAGAGAATAAGCAGAACCGCTGCTTTTGTAAATCAATGCTCAAACATCTAAAGCCCTGTAGACTAAAATAGCTGCCCTGGCAAATGCAGTATAGCCATTTGGTACAGGCCATATTGCTCACAAATAAAACCCCATGCCGTTTCCAGTTTTTTGTGGGTTATTAAATAGTCCTGGACAGCTTGGAAAGTTAACGGCACTGTGTTCAGTTTTATGATGAGGGCAAAAAAAAAATCGTATTATTCTACTTGAAGCTGATTTGCATAACCAATCTGAAATCTGAGAGGAAACATATTCCCTGAAACCAAACATCCTTGTTCTGAAGAGTTATAAGCTGTTCTACACTGACATCTAGTGTGTGAGGTGAAAAATTCACTTACAGTTCTATAGTGTCCAAATAATAAAAGGTTTTGAATACTTAATAGCTTACAAAACATTAATGTATTTAAGTGTGGTAAATTAACATGTAATTTATTTAAAATAAATATATAAATTGTGTATGTGCAGGAGAGAGTTTTTAAAAATGACTACTGAAGACAATACAGGTAACCCCAAAAATGTTTACTTCAGCAACCTTGCAGAACAAGCAATGCAATGAATGACTTTTTAAATTATGCAGTACCTGGACAGACACCAAACTAATGAGCCAATCAATCACTTCACATTCATACAGTAATAACTAATAATTTACTTATTTTCAGACTTTGTTGAAACAAAACAGGAAAGCACAATGGATAGATTTAAGAATTAAATGTCTTTATTGCTTGACCTGCCGTTAGGACAATCTATACCAAAAGGAGTAGGGTAAAGCACACAGAGTAAATCAAATCGTACACAGTCATGAATAATAAGAAAAACAAAAATGGTCCTCTGGTGGCTGACAGCTCGTTATCACTGCAGGCATTATGGGCCTGCTTAAGATTGGGCTAACAGGGACACCGTCACCCTGGTTACACAAGCTAAGGCAGACTATGTTCAGTTTTTTTGTACATACATACGTAGACATACATACATGCATCCATACATACTCTTCACTGACTGACTGGACTGATAAAGCCATTAAGTGAGCATGTGATAGAGAACTTTAATAAAAATAAATCTTGACAAATCAAAAGAAAATAACAGATTAAGTAACAAGCTATGTAGAAAGAAAGGGGTACACAAGAGTCCAAAAAGGGGGGGGGGGGTGTCAGAAAAAGCAGAATACAGCTTAAGTAAAAAGTGAAAAAGCCCATGTCCAGGGGCCAAATGGAAAAAAAATATTTCAATTACCCACCATTTGCTGGGCTGATGCTGACATTATTTTATGAGCATAGCACCAGTTACTCACATTACTTATACCCAGGACACTTCAAGTTTAATTTTTCTGTAACCATGAGGCATGAGGTCGTCCATAAATCAGATGTATGCAGATACAAGGATACAAGGTTAAACCCACACCCAGGTCATGAATGTGAATATTTCTGATTCAGGTGTTGCTGTGGACAACGATGAGTAGGGCATTCATACTGAAATACCACCTATCAGTCTATTCAATCTCACTTTTTTTTTTTTTTTTTTTTTTAGTACTAAGGGCAGTGAACATCAATTTAGAAATCAAATTTCATGGTAACACAATGTCATTGTACCAGATTTGATAGAACAAGAATGCAAAATGTTTGTATCAATTCAACAGGCATAAAATTCATGTAACTTGAGAGACAGTTTCTCTTTTGAGCATCATTTTAAATTTGTTTGAATAAAGACGCATGCTGTGATGCTGCTTGAGAGAAAAATATTCTGAACACTTCCGGTTTAATAAATTTAATAAAATCATTCAATCATGAATAAATAGAAAATATTGATCCATGACACTTTTACAGGAGACAACTAACATACTGTTATTTTGTTTGTTGAAAACAGAACAAACATTGTATATTTAAGTCATGGCACTGGGCATCTATAATAGACTTCATGGAAAAATAAGCATTTACAAAAAGTCTGAACTTTACACTACTTGCTCAGAGCTTGTGGTCACTCCCAACTACAGTCCTATACTAGTTCACGCTATACATAGTATTAAGAGTAACAATTATAACGATAAAAAGATATGCGATTATATACGTTATAGAACAGTGGAATATGTTTAAACTGCTAATCATTTGGTGCATACTGAGAAATGTAACAAAAACTGGTAAATACTGAAACACACTTAAGACTGAGCAAGGATTCGTCTTTTAGGGGTCAACGGGATAAACTGAATTAATGTGTGATGCATCCCAACGGGTGATTCACTCTTTTCCGACGAAAGCCAAACAACCAATAAAACAAATAGTCAAATTGAAGGCAAAATATCAGCTAGTTATTTTGTTTTGCGATTCTAGTTTACACCAAACAGTCGCTGCACATTTACCATTTAATCTGAATGTCCTAACCTTTGAGATTTCACACTGGGAAATTTCTCAAATGTATAGCAGTTATTCTGTAGGCCAAAATCAGTTAAAATAAAATAAAATAAAATAAAAACCTTCTTAGTGACCCTGTCAAAAGTACAAGTCTATATTTTATGCCTGTTCAGTTATTTTCAGGCTCTACATTGAACCACTACTTGGTATTTGTGGTATTTGGCACTAGCTTTGTAAGCTGTGTAATTATGACAATAATGTTCTGTATTCATCCATGGGATACACAACTCCCCAAAACATAGATTTTATAATTTTTTATACATATACTTATAAAAATAAATCAGATGTTCAGTTAGAAATTTAGCATTGTTGAACTTATATGCATGCACTAATAACCACTATTTTGTTAAAAAAAAAAAAAAAGTCATGCTTTTCATTTTTCTCCAGAGGCAAATTAAATTTCATATACATTTACTAGTCGTACATTTTGCACATGTAAAGCAGATTCTTTCTTTTACAAAATGGCAGCTGCACAAAAAGCACTGACTTTTTTTTCCTGAAGAAACGCTGAACTCCGCGGTAACGGTTGTCTGAAGCTCTCAAAACATAAAGTTAGTAAATATACATCTACAAATTAATTATTTCTGCTTTGGGGAGTTGGCAGACAAACCAAGTGACATGCTGGGAGGAACAGAACAGAAAATATCCACAAATGAGGAGTAAGAAGGGGGATGTTTTAACATGCATTCTCTTTTCATTAGCGAAACATACATCTTCCTAAATAATTATTACAAATTACAGGGCCTATGCAGTGGAGGAAAAGTAAGCGCTTACTATAATGTATTGTTTGTATGTATAACGAAAAAGAAATTGGGGAAATCAAAACACTAACAAATGTGCAAATTAGGGGACCGGAGCAGGTCACCATATTTGTGTTAGCACACTTCATGTATAGTACTCCTGAAATAAACTACTTCAAACAAAGCTACAGCAGCCAATTTAACATATGCCAAACCTCAAAATACTTAACAGCAATACAAATCCAATTTATTTTTGTAGTCTAGAAACACTGAACAGATTTTAAAACATCTGCTGTTCTCCTAATTCTAACTGTTATAGAGTAGCTTCATACAGTAAGAACAACCTTTAAAACACCTTGTCACTATTCTCCTCAGTACAACAATGAGAAGCGACTGTGGGGAGACTTCACTTTGTTCCTTTTTGGATTATATATATATATATATAAAAAAAAAGAAAAAAAAAGCTAGATATTCTGCCATGTAGAAAGCTTATGGAACAAACGCTTGTAAAAGTCTTCAAATCTTGCACTAGGTACATATAAACAGACAGATAAAGCAGGTATGCTGGTGGGTAGCAGAGCATAGTGAACATATGAAATAATTTCACTATATGTAAAATGCATTCAACAAATAAATGGTAACATAAAAGCAGACTGGATTGCATTTGTGGACCCTGCAGGTAGGGAAGGAGCTGGTAGCACTCAGACAGACAGTGATACAAAGCTGTTGTACTGCTGGATGTTTCGTTTCAAAATATCTGAACATGGACCCAGGACGCGTTCAAAGCGAGGCCGGTCAAGCTTGACGCACTTCAGCGGGCCGCGGGCCACCACCGTGGCTGCTCGAGGCCGATTCATTAACAGCGCTATTTCACCTGCAGTTTCAGGAGATAAAGAAAACAAAAAAAAAAAAAATCTACATGTGGGCTGTATCACAGACAGACCCAATCCATGTTAAGCTCGGTGCTGGTGTTAAGCTGCAGTTACGAACGATACTTTCACATGGTCATTGTGTACGGCTACAACAAAGAAAGAAAAACAAAAAACAAAAAAATGTGAGAGTATTCTCACCAAAGTAGTCAGAGGGCCCAAGTCGTCCGACCTCCACAAACTCTTCGTTCTCTGACCTGCGCTGCAATACGGCTGCAGAACCCTGCAGAAAACATTAAACAAGGCCTTAATAATCACATTACGGTATCTTCCAAAGCTCTTTCCAATAATACTGCTAAATACACATTACTGAAGTTAATGCACATTACTCACTGCAGACTGACACTGTGTGTCACTGCGAGAACTCCAGTGATTAACAGACACATAAGGCAAGCGGTGCCATAAACCTATATTAAAGGGATTCATGACAAAACCTCAAGGATGATGAAGAACTCGTCTCCAGGCTCTCCTTGGACCACAATCTTCTGCCCATCCTCAAACTGCACAGGCTCCAAGGCGTCAGCCACTGTCAAGCGCTCCCATTTGTCCAGGGACTCTGCAGACAGATCGTTTAGTCACACCCAGATCCAGAAACACGTTGATTACAAGGGTCACTTGTGCACACTTGTACATTTGCATACGGGATGGCATGACCTAACATTAACAATCTGCAGAAGACCATCCTAAGATCTGACACACAAACCGATCAAATTCTATCACTGCAATATGAGTCAAGCTCTTTCAAAATTCTTAGGATGCAATAAACGTGCCTCGTAAAAGTCAAGGACTGGGATTTTCTAAAAACAGAATAAACCGAGTGAAGAAACAGTAACAACAAGCCCAGACCAAGTCCCCAGGAATCCTGACACCTCCCTGACAAGTAAAATATCCAGCTGAAAAAATGTCATCCAGCTGCAAGAGACTGTGAGGTATTTTTAATTACAATGTAAAGAAATGTCAAGCCAGAAGCTAAACCCAAGAAGCATGTGGTTGAACAAAGAATGGAGAGGCTTTCCCAGACTGGCTTTCAGAAAGAAGATAGGCAGGCATGGAAATAGGTGAAACAAACCTAAAATTGATACTTTGCTGAGGAACTCTTCATACATCTTTCTCTTTCTCAAGGTACTTCCCTGAAAACAGAGAAAACAAAGACGGTGATTAAAAGACTGATGTTTGCACTGGACTTGTATATTGGCAGCCTGGCACCCATTATCATTTGTATTTGTGGTCATGAGCAGGCGTACTTCATCTTTTTAAGGCCTGACCAAATTTCATCCGGTTGCATACTTATAACTTTAGGGAGAAACAATCACCATCAGTATCCTCCGGTAGCTGTCCCTGTCGATCCCCCAAAGTTTCACATTGGTCTTTGCTCTCACAGTGGCTGCTCTAGGGGTTCCGTAGATGAGGGCGAGTTCCCCAAAGCTGCCTCCCTCGCCAATGCTGGTGGCCCACTCATTGTTCACATAGACCTGCCAAGAGCAAAGAGAATCTGCTTCAACTGGTAGTGTCTGAAAAGCCTATTACCAGAAAGTCTCTGGAAAGACAATGAAGCTACTGCTGCATCAAAAACTCAATGAGTTACTATTTTCATTATAAACGTAAATAATAGGCATAAGTAAACAAACAAAGAAACAGATAAAAATAGATTAAAAATAGATAACTTACATCCATTTCACCTTGGTCGATAACATAGAAGTTATCGCCCTCGTCACCTGTGCAAGACATAAAATATGTAAAAATTTTTGCACTGAAATTGATAGCAGGTCCAATTCTGCTGGGGATCTTCCACTGTTATACAAGCTAATAGAAACAGTTAACCAACCTTGCTGAATGACAGTCTCTCCAGCAATATAGGTGACTGGGAACATGGCATCAAAGATATCACTAGAATACAGGGGTGCCATACATTAATTATCTGAATTACTGCAGTTTAAATTTAAAATTACATGCAATAGATCAGAATAAAAACCACTGAAATACCTTCTCTCATTATCATCCAAATGGGAAAAGAGGACATTCTTTTCAATTGCTTTAGCCAGGGCTGCCATTGTTTTGTAATCTTTAGGTATAACCTATAAGAAAAAAAACATCAGGAGTTATTAATATATGACATTATAGTAGCTCAACAGACCTGTATTGTCAATTACCCATGTTATTTGTTTAATCACAAGTTTGTGTTTCACGTTACTGATCATTTTGTACCTGAAGTGTCCCCCAATCTCATCTTCTGTCTGCTAGCTTCTCACTTAGGGTTACTTTTAGAAGTTCCCAAGCCAGACAGTCAAGTGTGTGTGCTTCTATGCAAAGCAATTCAGCTAGTCAGCATGTATGCAGCATTTCCAAACCAGTAATGGCAATTACTTTGAAGACAGCAAAAATTCTGCAGCAGAAATTTATAAGGGGCCAAACACTTTGAGATTTTTCACTCGCCATTTTTGTGCATCATTTCTCAGCAATATGCCCGGTAACCAGGAATAAACAAGAATTCTATATTTCTCACTGAATACTGGTCGAATTGTTTTGTAGAGTGTGACAGCAGTAGGATATATAATGTATTAGTCCTTAAAATCAAAACCAGACCAGGAATTTACATTCTAAATCTTAGAATGTATAGATAAATCATGGCTGCTTAAACCTGAATTCTGATCTGGTGGGAGAACTGAGAGTGTTTTTTTTGTGAGATAAACCTGTTGAAACCAGGACTAATATGAATCATTTTCATTTAATGGAATCTTACTCTACAGACAGATATATTCTTAGACTGCTTCATGTAAATGCTGTTCCAAAACAGACGTAGATGGATGCAGGCAGAAGCAGGAGAGGCCTGATCTGCGGTCACCTTTCTGACGTAGGAGGCAGCGTCCTCCTCTGTGTAGACCTCGGCGCTGATAGCTCCGCGTCGCCGCCTGCCCTTCACCACTGGATTCATGGGCGGAGAGACCTCCTCCTCACGCGAGTCGGAGCGAGAGCTTGACTTCTGCTGGCTGAGGAGCTGCTTGGCCTCCTCCTGGTGGAGGAACAGAGCACAGAGGAATTTAGCAGGGCTGCTAATACAAGCTTAAATCTGTCAGCCACAGTTAAATAGCAAAAACAAGACTGAGACCTTCTCCAGCCTTTCGAAGTACTCCCTAAGAAAGGCCATGGGCCGGTCGGGCCGCGAGGTGCACAGCTGCACGATGCAGTCCTTCAGGAGCTGCTGGATGCTGTGTTTCTGCACGTAGAGCTCACACTCACGCAGACTCCTCTCCTCCTCGCTGCTCGAGCTGCCGGACGCCATGCTGACCTGCTGAGGAGACCTGGAGTACGGGAGGGAACATTTCCGAGGGATGAGGTGTGATGTGAGGTTTCTCCAAACCAAACACAAAGAAGTCAAATTCAAAAAAGCGACAGGTTCACGGCCTTTCGCATATTTTAAAGAGGAGGCAAAAAATCCTTACAAATTTAAATCAAAGAAATATCAAACAGAGTTTGTGTAAGTTTTAATAAATCTAAAAGGGTTTCTTGACAGTCTTTTGAAATCATAAAAGGCACATGAGTTTTTTTACTTGAAGTGAAAATTTAGCTCTAATTAGTAAAATGTTATTTATTTATCTCCAAATGCTGGGTGCACTAAGTCCCGGAAATAAACACTCGCAAGATCAGAGGAAAAATGCATATTGATTAGACAATCATGAAAACAGTTTTTTTTTTTTAAACAAAGTTTTCCCCCCACAGGGACTGATCTTGAAAAAATAACTACCCCATAATGTGTAACCAATACTTATCAGCACTGTGCTCAAAGTTTATGCTGAAAGTACATCCATACCAAGCGCCTTTGAAATATTTCATTGAAACAGGTCACTTCCTTTTCAGTTTCTCGTTCATATTTTCACAATCATATAAAAATATTATGTTAGATTGAACTGGTCCAACTTTATCCAAAACTCAATATAACTGGTGAACCACTTTTATTTAGTATGCAAAAACTCAAATGAGCTTGTATTTAAGAGGGAATGCGAGCATTTGTAAAGGACACCGTTTTCATTTTATACCTTCTAACAAATAACTTAAATTTGAATTATAAATTACACCTTATGGTTGCTACATTGATACATGCACATAATGGCTTATTTCTGATCTTCTCACCATTTAAAATGCAGGACCATATATTACCGTAGTGTATGCGTTGGCTTCTTGTAGTAACCACTTAGTGCATCAGTACTGAGCCCATGTAAACAGAATTTACAGTGTATCCATGAGGGACTTGAAATTCACCAGATGTCTACAGCTGTTATCGAATAACGGGCACCACATCTGACTCCCTGGCTTGTGTTTAATTCATTAGAGCTCTAATTCTCTCCTGTGTGTGATTTTATGCTTTCGTTGCATGCAACAGTTCCAGTAATGCAGGCACCACTAAGCCAAACGTCATAGTTAGGGTGACACTGAGCTGCTAAGTCATAACAACGAAATCATTAACAAAACTAAACTAATTACAAGACAGACGAGACATAATTATGAACACATTTCACAGTCATAAAGATTATTGGCTATACTTCTGTGTATTGTGTAATGCTTTGAATCCCTGGAACAGCCTTGCTGTTGCATCCTTGAGCAAAGTGCTTGAACGGCTAAAATAAATGGCTAAAATGAACATAAATGGGTAGCAGCTATAATGCCTCTGACTGCAATGAATTAACTAAGCAACAAAATGATTTATCTTAATTATAATACTAATTAACACCAATACTCCTTGTAAGACATACAATATTACATGTTCTTCGATCTTACTCCAATAATAAAATAACACTTCATAACAAAGATTATTTCTATACTGTGCAAAAGGATGTATTAGAAGACAAAATACGTGCATTAAAAAAACTGTAATTATAATTTAATACAACTGCCCATTGTCCATGCTCATTTCATTTTAGTGACAGGCCAGCATTCATATTGTAAGGTTAACATTTCCATTAAAACATACTGAAATTGTGGTTACTGATGATCTTCCAGTTTTTGTGTGTCAGAGAGGACAATTTCATGATGTATTGCCTCAGATTAGTGAAACGAAGCTGAAATGCAATAGCTGATTTCTACATTTTAACAAATCGAACATACAGTATAAAGGAGACTCAACATCTGCATAAAAAAGCAGGCTGTACTGTATATTTTGACAAAGCTTACCGTCATCATATTTGAATACATATGGTAATAAGTATTATAATATTATTAGTGTTTAGTTAGTAAATAAATCAGCTGGCTAGTTTAATTAGCAGACTAGTTACAAGTCTTATTTTATTTGGGCTAACCACGTTAAGCAATCATACTTTTAGTGGATTGTGGCAATGATTTTTCTACTACAGTTCAGATTAATTAAATCGTGTTGTTGCTCTGCTTAACACTTATACATACAGATAAATGGCTTAGTAGCCTCTGATTTCCTGGTCAAACAAACAAGCCATTTGTATGCAAGATGTTTATGTATTTAGAAAATACATACATTT